>VMDO01004243.1:118597-128661 GCA_007922755.1 Pedetes capensis
TAAGCTAGTTTTTTTTTTTTTTTTTTTTTCTGTACTGGGGGTTGAACCCAGGGCCTCCCGCTTGCATGCTGTGCAGGTGCTGGACCATGGAGTTGCATCCCCAGCCCATTAATTTTACTTTTTTTTTTTGAGACAGGGTCTCCCTAAGTTATGCAGACTGCCTCTGGTCTCGAACTTGCGATCCTCCTGCCTCTGCCTCCCCAGCCGCTGGGATTATAGGCATGCGCCACTGTACCCAGCTGGTCATTAGATTAAATGTAGTTCTTGCCTCCTCATGCTACATAAAAGTCCTTGTGAGTGAGCCTAGGTCCCTCTGAGCTCTATTTTTGTCCATGGCCCTAGTGCTGAGAATGAAAATAAAAGGTGAATAGCAGGAAACAGTTCTACACTCCGCAGAAGAAACTGTAGATGCATGTCATTGAACATCTACACCTACATGTTCTTGTGACCCCACAAGTACAACAGCATAAATAGCCTTAGAATGGAGATTAACTGCCTTAATGATAGAAATTGTAAAGCAACAATTTTGATGTGTAAAATTTCAGGTCAATCTATGTGTCAGGGAGTCTTCTAACAATGACGTGATAATCAAAAGGATAACTGTTAAGCACTTTATTCTCCATAATACATTTTAGACTATGCAAACGTCACCCTAAAGATACCAAAATTTTTTCTTAAGCAGAACACTGAAAAAATAATCCCCTTTACCACCTACTCAAAAATGATTTCAGAGGAAAATTATTTTTGCCCCAAATCTCAAGGTACCTACTTTCAATATATTCCCCAAATAGGTAGGAATTGTGTTTCTAATAATTCATAAAAAACATTTAAATGGATTCACACATTCTAAAATATTTTCAGAAAGAGTAGTAATATCACAGTATTAAAGAGGATGAAAATTCAAATCCTGAATTGATTTTAATAAGATGCCTGGGCTACAGTTTAGCATAGCAACAGAGCTAAAAATAAGCAATGAGAATACAATTTTTCTACTTTCATTACAGAAAACACAATACATGTCCAAGAATGCTCAGAAAAAATGAAAATACTTTGAAGAAGAAAATAAGGGCAGAGACACCACAGTGTAAGAATTTTATCTGTGTGCCTTACAGCTTCAAACCATCAGAAGTTAAAGTAAATCTATGTTTTAATATGTTGTCTTGAATACAACAGACATTGAAACACATCTGTTCATACCCTTAGCAGCATTTTAGCAATATAGTGGGCTGGTGCATTTGACTCTAGGTCTGTCCTCTCTGGGATGCTGAAGCTGCAGTGAGTTCTGGAAGTCTTGCTGGGAGAGTCTAGCTGGAAAGCATAAGTGCAGGCTGCTCACACTATAGGGCAGCTTCGTAAAGAAAACCAAGTTTGCTGCATATATGCCAGACTCTGTTCAGCACCATGGACAACACTCGTTACAATATATTCATTTCTGAGAATGTACTTTGGACACAGTTTCTTTGGTTTCTTGTGAGCACAGGTTTAAAAAAAAAAAAAAACAATGAGGTGATAACTCTTGAGAAAAGTAGTATAGAGAGGGAGCTTCTCTGCTTCTTGTTGATCCACTGGGTCCAGCCAGTACTCCATGTGGGGCACGCGCCTCCTGGTAAGGCCTGGAGGTTTGGACGGGTGGCGCCACCACACACAGAGATAATAAACACAATTCACTCAGGACCCTTGGGCGAGGGGCGTGGATTCCTGCTGCCCTTGGGACACTGGAGGAGACAGGAGAAAGGAAAAGCTTCAGGCACTTTTGCCTTCCAGGGGCAAACACCTGTGTTGGTCCTCTCAGTGGTCATGAGGAGACAGCTGTTGCTTCGTCGGTGACGAGACAGAGAACAGGTTCTTTCCTTGTTGATGATTGAGATGGGAGAGCATTCTTTCCTCACCGAAGGTCTGGGGGAGGGGATCTGGAGAGGTATTTCCTCATCGGTGGTCCGAGCAGGAACAGGCAAGAAGGTCTTGCTTAGCCAATGGTTTGGGTGAAAAGGTAAAGAGGCGGAAAAGGATCGAGCTGCCACAACACAGCTCCTTATATAGCTTGCCCACGGAATGGCCTGAGCCAATCAGCTTTCAGTCCAATTGTCCAATCAGGAAGGGTTTTGTACAAACGTGCAACCAAGTTACTTTCATTTTCCCTAGATTTCTAATTTACAAGCCAGATATTCAAAAGCCATTTTCCCAGTTTGGGAGTTTTTGCCAATTTCCTCTCAATTTTTCCCTACACTCCAGATCCCTGGGCAAGGCTCTGGGAGCACCAACAAGCTCTAGTGTCCCTAAGCTCCTAGGCTAGTTGGCAAAGATAGGGAAAGCCAAAAACCTAGGCAGGAAGGAGTTGGCTTTAAGCTAATCCATGAAGGATTTAAAGAGCATAGTGACTGATGAAGAGGTAATGTAGAAAGTAAGAAAGAGCAATGAGCAAAGGAAGGGCATGGTGTGTGCTAGGGAAGGGCTGGGGAACTAACGTTTCCCACCATAGCTTCCCCAAGTCAAGCTGCCTTCACTGTCTACCCTCTCTGCACTTCAGCTCCATAAATTCAGGGTTGTCATTACCATTATAGAGGTAAGGAAAATAAAAGTGGAAGAGAGTGGGTAGCTTGCTTCATTCAGATCATGCAAGTAGAAATTGATGGAGCTCAAATTCAAACCCAAAATCTATCTTGTTCAAAAGTCAAAGTGTACCCAGGCAAGCAGGGTGGTAAATACCTGTAATCCCAGCTCCTCATGAGGCTGAGGCAGAAAAATTGCAAGTTTAAGGCTAGCCTGAGAAACTTAGTGAGACTCTGCATCAAAATTCAGTGAAGATGCTGGAAATTTGGCTCAGTGGTAGAGCACTTGCCTAGTATGCATGAAGCCCTGGGTTTCCAGCACTGGAAAAAAAAAAAAATACAAGGCACTCTTTCCTGACTTCTACCCTTGCAAGATGCACTTAGTGGTTTCTAAGACACTTTTACCATTTTCTTTTTCTTTCTTTCTTTCTTTATATCTTTTTTTTTTTCAGTGCTGGGGTTTCAACCAAGGGACTCACACATGCTACTCAAACACTTTCCAATGAACTGCATCCCTTCCCCCTTTTTATATTTTACTTTCAAATAAAGCCTAAGTTACACAGGCTGCTTCTGGCATCCTGAGTCACTGGAAATACAGGTGTGCACCACAGCCCCCAACTCACTTCTACTGTTTTGGATGTACATGTGCAAAAATATATTCTAATAGGAATCCTCTGATCCTGGAGAACCACAATTTAAATGTGCATATCTGAGATTTAAGCACCTTTAAATAATAGGCATTAGGGATATAATCTCTACCTGTTCTTTCTAGATTCAATGCTCACATAATTTAAAGAAGTACTAACAGACTATAGATTCAGCTAATAAAGGATTAATTTCTCATATACATGTAGAACTTGCAAGTTGATGAGAATAGACTAAAGAAAGGGAACTTGCTCTCACTTCATTGCTTTTACATTATAAATACTAGAAAAGATGCAGATTCTCTGACAACCCATCTCAAATCATTTCTAAGGCAGGGCAATGGCATTGTTTATACCTATGAAAAACTTTCCACTTTTACAAATATATTACTAAAATTTTAAATTACCTATGATTAAAAAATAATCCTATAGGCAATTAGGCAATAATAAAAAGCCTACCTTTTATAAATATAAATCAAAGTTTCCAAGGTATAAAAGATGATTGAAGTAATAGCTAGATCAGGTAAGCATAGAATTTAATTGGATCATAATTTGAGTTTGAACAACAACAACATACTAAAGTTAAAGAGCCCAGGTTCAAACCCTGGTTCATCACTGAAGGTAACAAATGCTTGCTTATCACATGTGCTTAAGTACACTCAAAACAAGCACAAATTCATCATTCCTTGATTCATTTATCAATTCTGTAAACATCTTGTAAATTTTGTCTAAGTGCCTAATACTCTTGAAAGACAAAATGAAACATAAAATACAGCCCTGGTTTTAAAGAAGGGGATTAAGACAGACACTGATTTTGCAATTATAATGACTTCAAGTAAACACAGTGATTGTTATTGAAGAGACACTCTGACAGGCAGAAGGAAATATAAAACCAGGTAGGAGGTATCAGGGAAGACTTCCTAAAGTACATGCTTAAGATGATTTGTATTTTTGGTACTTGGGGTCAAACCCAAGGCCTTGCACATACTTTCCAAGTGCTCTATCACCAAGTTGTATCTGCAGCCCATTTTCTATTTTTTATTTTGAATCAGGGTCTTTCTAAGTCACACAGGCTGCCTCTGGCCTCCAGCTTGTGATCCTCCTGGCTCTGCCTCCTGAGTCCCTAGGATTACAGGCGTGTGCCACCTCGTCTTTCTTTTGAGATGAATTTTAATGGATAAATACCCGTTATCCAAATAAAGAGGGAACAAAATACTGCAAAGAAACTGCACTTGAAGAGAAAACTGAGTTTTCTAGATTATCTTCTTCTGACCTTGGGTTAAGTTATTTTATAATTCTGTAAGTTGTCAATAACTGGCAGCAATGCAAAATATTTTCTCCCTACAGACATGCTACTCTGTTTGGTGGTATTGCGACTGTCTTCCTTCCTTCACAACAGCAGAGGCCAGCTTTGTCTCCATCTGCACATTCTTTTCAATTTTATTGATATGATTATTTCTCCCAGTTGGATTCTCCTTTAATCTTGTTATAATGTTTTACTTGTTCCCTAATTAATTACTTAAGTTAAATATTTATATATGTCCCTTTTTTACCTGCATGAGTCATAACTTGACCTGTGTTTGAAAATAATTCTCTAACAGTATGTTCCAGGATGAAGATACTGAAGGGATAAATGAGTATCTGTAAGGAGCATCACATGCCTTATAAACTAGGTCTCAGAGAATAAAAGATGATCCTGTTGATATGATTGAAATTTTATTCTCTATTCCAAACCAATGTTGTCTCCAGCTGCCAAAGAAAGAGACATCAGAAATAAGGCACAATGTGCTATCATCATACTTAAAATCTATTAAATAACTTTTTTTTTTCTTCTGAAATGAGAACCATAATGATAAAGCCCTCCTAGAACTAAAGAATGGCCAGGGTCAAATGTGATTTCAACATGTTTCAATTCTGCTTAAATTATCTTTATTCTGATCTGCTGGGAATATAGCCTTCAAACATTGAAGATTCTGAGTATCCATAATGAAAATTTTCTCCTCTCAGGAAGAGTGAAGATGTAACTATTCTCTCCACTGCATTTATGAAACAGCACAGCAACACAAGACACCGTCAACTGCAACAGCACAAAGGAAAAGTGGGAACAAGAAAGGCCTGAAGCCAGGTATGGTGGCAAATCCTGTAATCCTGGCACTCAGGAGGCAGAGACAGGAGGATCAGGAGTTTGAGGCCATCCTGGGTTACACAGTGAGATCCTGTCACAAAAAAAAACAACGGCTGGAGATATAGCTCAGTGGCAGAGCTCTTGCCTAGAGTGCACAAGGCCCTGAGATTGATCATCACCATTGAAAAGTTACAGACCTTAAAAGGAAAATCTTCTTTTGTGATTTAAAATATTTTTAGCTTATCTTTTCTAGTGGAAGCATTGATGTTTTCTTCAATATTCTTAAAATAGATGTTAAGCTTTCTTTCCTAGGGACAGTAATAACTTCCCTTTGGTTTATAAGAAATGGAGTGTGCAAGGCCATGAACAGAACAGTAATATCATGGCTCTTAAACAGGAGCATATAGCTAACATTTTTAAAAATCAATTGGAAAGAGGAAAGAATTAAATGAGAACACAAGTCAAAATATTTCAGCCTCCTGCCCACAAGACCAGGGCCAATTTTAAGGTGATTACACATCTCTAGATCTTCCAGTCAAGAACAGCAACTGATGGACTCTTGAATAGCCCAGAGTTTGAACAGCCCAAAGCAGGATCCAAGGGGTGCATTTGGACATGAGATGATGACTGATATGCTTAAAGTTCCTGATAATTAGAGGCCAAATCAAGTCCTTTGTGAATGCTTTATAGACAGGTGTGGCAACATCTACATGGGAGATAGGAAGAGACAAGGTAAGGTATTTACAGGATGAAATAGACTTCAGGTTATCAAGCAGGGCATTGTGGGAAGTGAATAAGGACCACAGATCAGCACTTAAAGACAGGCAAAGAAGACATGGCAATAATTAAGACATACATCTGTTTATTTGACACAGAACTGCTGCTGCTGTTACTGAGAACTGAGATTAGTTCCATGTGTGGCAGGGAAGAGGCACTTCCAATCACAGACTGTCATGTGTTTTTCAACTCCTCTTCCAAAAAAAGAGGTATTAAACAAAAACCATGATAGTATATTAGCAACGCTTACTTACAAAACATGTATAGATAGTAAAATTGCTTTCTCTTTCATTTGAAATGTGCACTCAGTCAGATAATCAAGTAATTTATATCTGTATGACCTTGAAATTATTAGCAGTAACTAAGAATAAAAAGTCAGAATATTATAATTAAAGGTTGAAAGAGGCATAGCTAACTTGTAAAATATTAACCCTGACAGATGCTTTCTAGAGAGTATCTACTGTGCAACACCCATTCAGATATTTAATTAAAATCCCTGGTCCACCTAACACAGGTCTGTGGGAATAACAGGGCTTCATTATCCAATATGACTTAGCACTAATAGATGTGTGCACTCAGTTGGAACAACTTTAGCTAAAATAATGTGGCACTAAAGAGCACTGATGAAATTTTGTGTATAAATGGGACAGATCTTCCATGATGGACGTTTGGAAATGTTTTATAGATAATGCATATGGCTGGGAAAATACAAACAGTTTCTTGACATAGGAGGATATCCATGTGTTTTGGTTTAAAAATGATATTGGAACATTTAGATACTAACTTTTGTTTTGTAATCAGGTACCATTAAGAGTTTTCTACATTTCAGGAATTATTTCTTTGTCTAAAATATAACCAACTTCTAATCATGCTTCTTTTCTGCTTAAATGCCATCAAGAACTACCCATTCCCATGTATTGATCTCAGAATCCTAAAAGGCGTGTTTAAAACCTTAGTTCTTGGAGAATCTATTTTTGTAACCATGTCTTCCATTATTTCTTTTATATTTATTTTGCCCCGGCTGCACCCATTCCTATAACTTGGCAAGTTATCCTACATGTCCTGGCAAATTCTACATTCTTCTTTCCTCTTTATATACTATTCTCAGTCAGATGAAAGACTTCATAATTCTATACCACATAAAATTAGAAATAATTTTAGTACTGTTTTTTAATCAAACTATTATTACTATTGTTGTTGTTGTTGTTGTTGTTAAGTGCCACAGAAAATTAAAAATAATTTAAGTAGTACTATTTTTTAATCAAACTATTATTACTATTGTTGTTGTTGTTGTTGTTAAGTGCCTTCTAGTTGAAATCTGACTCATAGCGAGCCTACATACAACAGGGGAAACACTCAGTGCTTCTCTGCTACTCGTAGGGTTTTCAATGGTGGATTGATTTTTGGGAGTGAGTTGCCGGGTCCTTCTCCCAAGCCTACAGTAATCTGGTGTTCCCAGGTGGTCTCCCATCCACGTACTAACCAGGCCCAATCCTGCTTAGCTTCCGAGATCTGATGGGATCAGAGATCACAATGCTACAGTTGCAGGCATTATTATTATTATTATTTTACCTTAAGCATATGTTAAATGATTATTGGTCTTTTAATTTAAAAGTTGATAAATTCTAATGCAGAAAGTTAGTTCTTATAATGTGTTCCATTAGAAAATAGTTTTCTTGCTTTATGGAGAGATTCTGGTATGCATCATGGTTTCTCTCTGAGCTGTCTGAACTTGCTTTTTAGTCTCCTTTCACATATAAGATTTCCAGCTACATTTCTTACCTGTAACTACAATACTTCATTCAGACACCACTATCTCTGACTCTGATATATATCACATGATCCACAGCTGCATACATCATTGTGACTAGAGGGTTGTCCTGGCACTGGCACTGTGCGTATTTCCTGAATTCTCTCCCTACCACCACCATGCACTGAACTCTCTCACTATTATAACTTACACTTACATTATCACCTTTTCCACATCCTCTGGTGTTTCCTGATTAAGGAAACAAGCAAGGTCTCATGGAGACAAACAGCTTTGCTATCTCACTGAATGGGCCCATCTCCCAATCTTTTTCTCCAGGTCACCTTTGGCTCCCCTACCAAAGATGCCTTTCTCACTGTGGAACTACCAACTTCAAGGTAAGAATTTGAGAAAAAAGCTGTTCTATTTCTGTTATGACCCTGGAAAACACCCATGCCAATCAAGGAAAAGCAAGCAGTGTGTTAGAAAATTGTGTTAGAGTTCTTCCTTATGATTTCAACCAGGATGTGTGTGTGAAGGATATTTATTCAAAGGAAAAATTTGTCAGAGAGGGTGCTCTATTATGAGGTGATTCTTTAATTCTCAAAAGCCAATTAATTATAATACCTCTTGAGATGGTAAGAGCCCCTTTCAAGATAATTAAATAAGCCATTAAAAGTGCTAAAATGTCCCCCAAAGCCTTAATTAGCTAATAAGAGGTGAACATTAATTAAACATTTTGTGGACATCTAGGTAAAGGTTACCATCTTCATTGCAGGGTTCCTGAGAACCCCCAATGTGAGACAGCATTAATCTACAAATCAGAACATTCTCAACAGAGTCCATCAAAAAAAATAAAATAAATAAAAACTGCATCTAACTCACAATCAGTGTACTAGATGTCCTCGTTTGATTTTTTTCTTTAATTTAAAAATGTTTTATTAGTTACACACAATGAAATCTCTGAAAGTGGCCACCTTTGGTGGCTCCAGGAGATAATACAGCAAGGCAACCAAAGATCATGGAAAATGTTGGGTCAACAGCTTTGAATGGAGCACAGTGAGTAATCAGGAACATCTCAGAAGACAAAAGGTTAGCATAAATCAAAAACATTATTCTTTTAAGAAAAGTGCTTGTGTAAGTAGATTCATAGGTCTTATTTTGTTCTCACACAATCTCATCTTCCAACTGTAATATTGTGGAATAACCAGAACCATTAATATGACAACTACCATTTATTAAGGGAGTAGGACCTGGCGAGCCACTCCCGAAACAACTAGCCATTTAAAACCCTATGGATAGCAAAGAAACACTGTCAGATATAGTGCCGGAAAATGAGGCCCCCAGGTTGGAAGGCACTCAAAAGACTACTGGGGAAGAGTTGCCTCCTCCAAGTACAGTACACCGTAATGAGGGAAATGGAGAAAAACCCCAGGGTGCTCAACGTGATGATGTGACACGACTCAAAATGAGGAGAAACAACTGTAAACATCCATTAATAATTGGAACATGGAATGTACGTAGTATGAATCGAAGCAAGTTAGAAATTGTTAAAAGAGAAATGGAGCACATAAACATTGACATTCTAGGCATCAGTGAGCTAAAATGGACTGGCATAGGCCGTTTTGAGTCAGACAGTCATATGGTCTACTATGCTGGGAATGATAAACTAAAGAGAAATGGGGTTGCATTCATCATCAAAAAAGACATTTCAAGATCTGTCATGAAATACAATGTTGTCAGTGATAGAATAATATCCACACGCCTACAAGGAAGGCCAGCTAATATGACTATTATTCAAATTTATGCACCCACCACCAAGGCCACAAATGAAGAAAGGGAAGACTTCTATCAGCTTCTGCAATCTGAAATAGATCAAACATGCAATCAAGACATACTGATAATCACTGGTGACTGGAATGCAAAGGATGGAAACAAAGAAGAAGGCCCAGTAGTTGGAAAATATGGTCTTGGTGACAGAAATGAAGCTGGAGATCGCATGATAGAATTTTGTCGGACCAAGGACCTTTTCATTGCAAATACATTTTTTCAACATCATAAATGGAGACTATACACATGGACTTCACCAGATGGAACATACAGAAATCAAATTGACTACATATGTGCAAAGAGACGATGGAAAAGCTCTGTACAAAATGTCAAAACAAGACCAGGTGCTGACTGTGGATCAGACCATCAACTTCTCATATGCAAGTTCAAAC
>VMDO01004244.1:0-128443 GCA_007922755.1 Pedetes capensis
AAAAAAAAAAAAAAAAAAAAAAAAAAAAAAAAAAAAAAAAAAAAAAAAAAAAAAAAAAAAAAAAAAAAAAAAAAAAAAAAAAAAAAAAAAAAAAAAAAAAAAAAAAAAAAAAAAAAAAAAAAAAAAAAAAAAAAAAAAAAAAAAAAAAAAAAAAAAAAAAAAAAAAAAAAAAAAAAAAAAAAAAAAAAAAAAAAAGACTCCAATTGCTCAGGAAATTGCATGAAGAGTAGACAAAAGGGATTACATGAAATTAGAAAGCTTCTGTACAGCAAAGGAAATGATCAACAGAGTTAAGGAAGAGCCCACTGAATGAGAGAAAATCTTCACATCCTACACATCTGACAGAGGACTAACTTCTAGAATTTACAAAGAACTCAAGGAAGCAAATCCCAGAACAACAAATAATCCAATACACAAGTGGGCAAAGGAACTGAACAGTTCTCAAATGAAGAAGTTCATAAGGCTATAAGGCACATAAAAAACTGTTCAATATCCCTAGCCATTAGGGATATGCAAATCAAAACAACTCTGAGATTCCACCTAACTCCAGTAAGAATGGCCAAGATCAACAAAACAAATAATAACAAGTGTAGTGAGGTTGTGGAGAAAAAGGAACCTTCTTACACTGTAGGTGGGACTGTAAATTGGCTCAATCACTTTGGAAACCAATATGGAGATACCTCAGAAAACTAAAAATAGAACTGCCATATGACCCAGCCAAAGCACTACTGGGAATATACCCAAAGGGAGATGAGTCATCATAACATACAGACACCTGCATCTCCATATTCAATGCAGCACTTCTCACAATAGCAAGGATATGGAACCAACCAAGGTGCCCATCAACAGAAGAATGGATAAAAAAATTATGGTAGGCATACATAATGCAATACTATTCAGCAATAAAATAATGTCATTTGCAGCAAAATGGATGGAACTAAAGAACATCATCTTAAGTGAACAAACACAAGCTCAAAAAGAGAAATACCATATGTTCTCACTCAGATATGAAAGATGAATCTTACTTAAAGGAAGAAAAATCCTATACATAAGTTGATACATTAAAAATGCACAATTAAACTTAGCAAAGAAGGGACACTATAAAGAGTAGAAAGAAGGAGGGAAGTAACTAGCAGAGGGAAGCAAAGATTGCAAAAGGAGGATGGAGAGGAGCATCGATATACAGGGATAAAGGAGAGAGGATAATATCAAGGTAAACAATGCAATTTCATGAGTACATTGGAAAAATAGGGGAATATAACCCAAATATGCATTTGGGTTTTACCACATATTAGCTATAGGCTCCATAAACCTTGTTGGTTGATGAAAGTATAGCCAGAAATGATGTAATGGCACATAATAGAAAAGCCAATGTTGTATTATTCTGTACCCCATCATCATTTATTAATAAAGGGAGATAAATATAAATAAATAAATAAAAAGAAATAAACATTTATTTAAATTTTAAAAAAGTATTCTCTGGTTACAAAGAGCAGATTAAAGGGGTATGTCTGGCTATGCATGGAACTTCTCTACAAGGATGCACAATAAATCAGTAGTAGTGGCTGCCTCTGAGGACGGGAACAGGGAGTCTAGATAAGAAAGATTGGATAGCTGGGTGTGGTGATACACACCTACAATCCTAGCACATGGGAGGCCGAGGCAGTAGGATCACCATGAGTTTGAGGCCAGCCTGCACTGCATTGCAAGTCCCAGACCAGCTTCAGCTACAAAGTAAGACTTTGTCTCTAAAAAGGAAAAACTAAAAGAGAGAGAGAGAGAGAGAGAGAGAGAGAGAGAGAGAGAGTTGGGAGGGAGACTTGTTTTTCACTGTATATGCTTTTTTTTAGGACAATTTTTATTATTTTTCTGCACAGAAAATTCAATGTACACATATAACCCACTTTAGTGGCTCGTTCTTTAGCTTTTGCCATTTCCAGTTTGGAAATGCAAGCTACAGATTTTGGGCCCAGGTTGTCGCCTCCCCAGTTACGGCAGATCTCATAGTATCTGTTGTTATAACTGGTCCCAATAGCTTCCACCGCCTTAGCTAGAGCACCTATATCTTCTATGTGTGAAGGCAAGGGTGGGGCAGGACTTCCTGTAGACCAGACACCCCCACCCAGCCTTTCCCCTGATGATACAATGTTGTTGTTAGGTGCTGTCAAGTCGAGTCCGACTCATAGCGACCCTATGTATAGCAGATCGAAGCACTTGCCGATTCTGCACCAGGCAAATGATCTTATTTATGTTTAAGCCCATTGTTGCAGACACTGTGTCAATCCATCTGGTGGAGGGTTTTCCTCTTTTGCGTTGACCTGCCACTCTCCCAAACATGATGTCCTTCTCCAGGGATTGTTCTCTCCTGACGACATGTCCAAAATATGTAAGACGCAGTTTGGCCGTTCTTGCTTCCAAGGAGCACTCTGGTTGTACTTCTTCTAGGACAGATTTGTTAGTTCTTTTGGCGGTCCATGGTATATTCAATAGACATCTCCAGCACCACAATTCAATAGGGAACCCCATAATACTACACAGGGCAAGAAGGACTGCCAGCTGAGTGGGATCCACGTCATGAACATCACCACCAGCCAAGGCTGCTGCTTCCCCACGAAGCGGAGTCAGGACTAACTCCTGCTAAGAGGACAGGTGGTCTCTCAGTGGGGACATCTTTTATGTCAGCAGCTGTCTTCACAGCCGGGGCCACCAGCCTCTGCTGTGCCTCTAGTCTGTGCTCCTACGCTAGCTTACTCAGATTTGTAGCCATCTGGTATCCCTGGCCTGGGTGAACTGCCCAGTCAGGAAGCACCTTCACTCATGGATAAAGGAGAGCCATTCGCCATGGCAACTAATGGAAGGGGGTCATTTGACAAAGGAGGTGAGGTCCCTTTCGGGCTAGATGTCCTTTTCAATGCCAAAACTCTTAGACCTTCTCTCAAATAGGGAATTTACCATCTTAAGAGGCCTCGAGCTTCACAACAGGACCGTGGCCACCTTCTTCCTCATGGCCTCCTTTCCCTTTAGCATCTCGGGAGGCTGCAGGAGAGTGATACATATACTCTTTTTGTACTGTTGATGGATTTTCTATTCAGTTCCGAGGTCATCACACTATTCATATCCACACTGTATTTCATAGTGTGATTTGTCAGGAGGGCTGATGGTTCTAAATTTACTTTTACTTTTAGTGTAGCCAGATCTATGTAAAATGTTTTGAATTTTATCAAAAACTCAATATACTTTTAAAACCTATGGGTTAGGATTAGGGAGAAAATACAGGTATAGTAAGAAAAATGACCCATCTGAAAAGCATTGTGAGGTTGGCTGTTGGTTGGCTGTGATTAAAATGAGAAGCAGGTTCAAGTTGTGAATGGGGCTGATTGCTATATAACTACGTACATGTTAGTTGGGATCACTGTCCCATATTTTGTATATTGGAATAAAACTTTCTATGAATTATCGTAACTAAAAAGTAAGTCACATGGCTTCTGTCTTGGAAATTTTACATTTAGAAGATTACTTAAGACAGGAGCCAGAGGCTTTAGGAAAAGACAAGGAAGGAAATGTAGTATATGAGTCTTGTGGCCTCAACCATCACAGTAGGGTTTTATCTTTAGGGTTTTATCTTTCCTTGATGGCAGTAGAGACCTCATTTTCATAACATACTACTCTTAATACTTTCTTTAAAGATACTTTTCATTAAAAACTCTCTCATAAGGTATTTGGTGGGGAGCTGGGAGGCTAAGGTGCTTGAGTTCTGGCTCTTCAAAGAATTTAACTGTGTGACCTTGGGCAAGTCACTTAACCTCTCTATGCTTCAGTCTCCCTGTCTTGTAAAATGGGAGTAAAACCTACCTCACAGGGTTGTTGTGGGGGATTAATTAGAGATAATGTCTGTAAAGCATTTAAGGTTTCTGAAGAAGGCGCTGTATAAATACAAAATAATATCTATTAAAGTTGGTTTATTTGTAAAAAAAAAAAAAACAAAAAACAAAAAACAAATCAGGCTGGGAGTGGTGGTGCACACCTGTAATCCCAGCAACTCGGGAGGCTGAGGCAGGAAGATCATGACTTTGAGTCCAGAGGTACCATATGTAACTTAGTGAGACCCTGTCTCAAGATAAAAAGAAAAAAATGGTCTGGGATTGCAGCCCAGTGGTAGAGCACTTGCAAAGTATTTGCAAAGCCCTGGGTTCAGTCTCCTAATACATCAAAAATAAATAAATAAATAAATAAATAAATAAATAAATAAATAAATATCATTGTGAAAGAAAACCAATCCTCTCTCTCAAAGGAAAAAATATCAAAACCATACATCATAAGCACATTCTCAGGTGCTCACACACATACACACCTGTGCATGCGGGCACACACACATACACACACAGAAGACAAGCTGATGATAGATCTCAGCCCAAACAAAAGCTTCCTCAGTGATTGGCTGACTTCATCTCTCCTTCTGCCTCCAGTGGTGTACCCTTCCAGAAGGCCCCCAAAGGGTGGTTTCCAGAGAAGGCCAGAGTTTTGAGAGTCACTTCAGGCCAGGCCTCTTGAGGCACTGTGGTGACATTCTGCCCAGAGAATGTGTCCAGGCACTCGTGGTGGCTGGTTCCTGGAGGCATTCTCTACAGTGGTGGCAGGGCTTTCAAAGGCCCTGGGGTGGACGGGCTACAGATTTAGGGGGTAAGGGAGCAAGCAAAGTAGCAAAGAGACCTGTGTTCAATGGTGAAGGAGGGGCTTCCAGATGCCTCATCTTCAGATACAGGTGTTCCACTTGCTGGAAAATATAGATGCATCAAAGCAATCAGACAGCAGCTGAAACAAGAGGGTTGATTTTTGTCCAATGTGACGGTCCCTGTGGCCTTTCCTTCCCCCTCCCTATCTTCTTCAGCTAATCATTTGATTACAATTTACACAACAATTTTCTTTGTGACCTTCGAGAATATGACTCACCATATGTAAACTGTGGATTTGTATATGGTAGGGTTGTGGGATTGCATCTTTGTTCTTGTTTCTAACTTTTTTCCAGCAAAACTGTTGACTATTGTAGTAAAGAAGGGTATGGCATAATCCCTTTCAATGTTTACATGCAATTTTGCTACCAAGAGATTGGAAACTACAATTTTGTCCTTTTTGTATCAGAAATACAAAATGAGCCAAAAAAACAAGCTTTAGGGATAAATACTGCCAAGGCTTTGAAACTACATCCATTCTTTTTTCCTCCCATATTCTTCAAGGGCCAAAGGTTCAACCTTTTTTTTTTTCTTGTGGTACTTAGGGGTTGAATCTAGGGCCTTGCACATACTTTGCAAGTGCTCTATCACTGGGCTGCACCTCCGGCCCATTTTTTATTTTGAGTCAATCTCACTAAATTACCTAGACTGCCTCTGGCCTTGAACCTGTGAACCTCCTGTCTCCACCTCCTGAGTTGCTGAGATTAAAGGTATAACATTTTTCTCAATCCTCCAGCCCCACATTCATTCCCTGCCCCCACCTTATTCCCTCAACACCTGCTAGCCGGGGCACCCTTGTGAACCACATTCTTCACTTCAGCTGCCTTAATAAATTAACTTTCTAAACTAGGAAAGCAATACTCCACACCGCTAAGCAGCGGCAGTTTCACTAAGGCAGATGGAAACAGAAATGGCACCACATTCACTGGGTGATTTGCATACGCCCAGACACGGAAAGCTGGGGCCTCTAGAACTCAGCGGAAGTGCTCTTACACCTCCTGAAAAGTTACTCCTCCTGTTGGTCCCAGGTCTCATTCAGTGATCCCCCACCCCTTTAGGACGGTCGCTATATGAAGAGGGGCTGAGCACCTGCCTCAGCATTTAGCTGCTTGGGTTCGAATTCTCACGCTGCTCCTTCATCTCTGGGGACTTGAACAAATGACTTCCCTATACTAAACCTCTTTCCTCATCTGCAAAATGGAGTTAATATGAACTAAATGAGATCATGCATGTGGCATTTAGTGAGTACTTAGTGGATGTGAGGGGCTAGGATTTAGCTCAGGTAATAGAGCGCTGCGCTGCAGTCTCTAAGGTCCCGAGTTCAATTCCCAGCACCGCAAAACTGGGAGAAGGGCCTGGCAATCCACTCCCAAGGCAATCCCAAAACAGTCAGCCATTGAAAACCCTATGAGGGTCGCTATGAGTTGGATACCAACTTGATAGCACCTAACAAACTAACTAAACTAACTAGTGATGTGAGTTATTTTTAATTTCAGCAATCCTGCCCCTTCTTCCTGCTGCCTCTCAATTCTCCAGTGTAAATTTCTCTCATTTAGGTGTCTGCTTTAAGTTAAAGAACATTCATTTTTTGCCATGCATGGTAGCACACATCAGTAGTCCCAGCTGCTTGGGAGGCTGAGGAAGAAGAATGGCTTGGGCCTAGGAGTTCAAGGCCAGTTTAGCAGCATAGCAAGACCTTGGTTAAGGAGGAAAAAAAAAATTCATTGTATTTTTGAATGATTTAGGGAATTTTGTCTGGATTGCTGCTGAGGTGTCACAAACATAAAGGGGAAATTATTCCTTGGCTAACTGGTAAGCTATAATTGAATGGCTGCTCAGGGAGGGAGAGGAAGAAGAAAAGAAGTAAAAGGAAGAGGAGAATGTGGAAGAGGAGAAGGGAGAGGGAACAGTGCAAAACAAAGGTCTCCTTGTAGGAAGGATAGATAACAGAGCAGTCAGTGAGGAAGGGCCCCCTGCAAGAGTTCAGTGTGTCCTAAGTGATGTGATGGACAGTGATGGGCAGAGAGCCAGAACAGGTTGAGTGTACATTTGGAATCATTGTTGTTATTGTTAGGTATCATCAAGTCAGGTCCAATTCATAGTAACCCTATGTACAGCAGAATGAAACACTCCCCAACACTGTGCCTGCCTGGTACTATGTCAGTGCTTTTCTGCTACTCATAGGGTTTTCAGTGGCTGATTGTTTTTGGAAGTGAGCTACCAGGTTCTTCTTCCAAGCCTGCAGCACCTGGTATTTCTAGGCAGTCTCCCATCCAAGGACTAACCAGGCCTGACCCTACTTAGCTTCCATGATCAGATGAGATCAGACACCAGGGTGGTATGGTAGTAAGCTGTACGTCTGGAATAGTGGTTCTCAATTGGAGGCAGTTTTGTTTCTCCAAAACGTGTAGCAATGTCTAAAGATCTTTTTGGTTATCACAACTGGGTAAGGCAGCAGTGCTCCCAGCACCTACTAAGCAGAGAATAGACATCGTCCTTGCACAGGCCAGCTCCCCTTAGCACAGAATATCCAGCCCCAAATGCCAGTAGTGCAAAGAACCTTGATCTGAAAAATTTCAACATGAGGGGAGAAATGAATCTTTGCCTTCCTTTAACTTTTTTTTTTTTTTTCAGTACTTGGGGGTTGAACTCAGGGCCTCACACATGATTTGCAAGTGCCCTACCATTGAGCTGAACCCTCAGCCCATTTTTAACTTTTTACCTTGAGTGAGGGTCTCAATAAGTTATACAGGCTGCCTCTGGCCTCTAACCAGCTATCTTCCTGCCTCTACCTCTGGCCTCTAACCAGCTATCTTCCTGCCTCTACCTCCCAAGTCACTGGAATTACAGGCATATGCCATCATGCCCAGCTCACCTTCTTCTACCTTTAAAAGGTGAATGTTCAGTGAAGTTCTTTTGAATGTTTTCAAGTACTTTTATTCCAGCAATAATATTTTCAGGCTCAGCTAGTAACAGCATCCTGTCTTCTTGTCATTGCTTCTGGGGTTCACACTTGCTTACCTAATGCCCTCGTCCCACAGACACTTCCTCTGCTTGCAGAAAGGAATGGAAATGCAGGAAAGCAGTAGCCACATGTGTTAATGATTATGTGATATCACAGTAAAATTCCGGGCCCAGTAGCCTTCTCGTCAATGCTTCATTAGATAAGTCAAGGCGCTTCGCTCAAATGGGCTGCTGTCCAAGCAGATTAAATTTGAAAGAACTTGTAGCACACTACAAAAAAAAAAAAAAACTTATCAACATGATTATTCGCAGAGTTTGACTTGCTGTTTGTTAATGCATTTCACCAAACAGCTAAGGAATGTGACTGCTGACTATTGACCCTGGTAACCTAACACCACTTGGCTGTGTGAAATTGATAAACTAGTTTTAAAGAGTGTTTACCTCCCTTCACTGTATGACTCTGTTGGACATCCTTCCATAAGAAGATGAGTCTGGCTGTGTGTGAGGCTGACACACGGGGTCTCAGACTCAGGTCCTTGAGGGCATAAGGCCACGTCCCTTCTTAGAAGCCATGCCTCTCCTCGTGTCTATTATGGAAGAAAAACAAAGGTCTTTCCTTGAAGCCCTGAGCATCTCAGATGGGAACATCAGGATGTGCCCTCCAATCACACTCTGTTTCCTCTGTTTCCCCAGAACTCCTTGACTTTGGTGGCTGATTCGGGTCTGAAAGACCAAGCAAACACAAATGGCATGCCAGACAATCAAGCATCGCTGATGAGGAATTTAAGTAAAGCAATAGCTTGTTGGCATTTGTAAGAGTCAGTGAACGAGTGCAGCCAAGGGTGGTTTAAGAACTGTGTTGCAAGGAGCGGGCACTGGGGTCAGATTTAATGACTTAATGGCTCACAACAGTTGCTACCGCTTATCAAGCATTCATTGTGGCCATTGCACAGGGCACTTTCCCTCCTTTGGATCATTTGATCCTTACAATAGTCTGTGAGGCCAGTGTGGTTAATGTCCCTGAATTGCAGATGAGGAAAGTCGTTGCCTCTGTGCAGATCTGATTGAGTGGCAGGTGAGGTGAAGTACAAAAGCCCACGAGGTTTGTAGACGAGTTGGTGAGAGACTCTAAGAACCCAAAACCAATGAGGGGGGCGGGGTGTATGGCTTGGGCATTCGAGGTGAGGCAGGGGAGATATGGGCAGTCTGATTAGAAGACTATCTGCGATGGTCCAGAGCTCTAAAGTGTGGTATGCAGCTACTTGTATAAGTCATCAATGGAGGCATTCAATAATGTAAGCCACTTAAAAATGTTACTAGATTTTTGGTCCTTATTCCTTTGGATTAAGTCAAAGGAAAAAAATCTTTGAGTTTGGTGCTAACATGCTTTTAAACTTTAAACACTTACTACTTATTTTTTTTTAATAACAGGAAAAACAGGTCTTAGACTGAGGTGTTTTCTCTCTCCTTTTTCATCTTTTTCTTTCCTCTCTCTCTCTCTCTTTCTCTCTCTCTCTCTCTCTCTCTCTCTCTCTCTCACACACACACACACACACGCACACACATCTCTCTCATCTCTCTCCCAGGTGGGGTCTCATGATGGTGCTCAGGCTGGTCTTGAAGTCTTGGACACAAGTGATCCTTCTGCTTGGACTCCCAAGTAGCTGGGACATTTTAGGCATACCCCACAGCACCCAGCCTAGACTGATATTCCTAATAGGGAATCCAGCTAGAACTTAGAAACATTGTTTTGTTTTCATTATATTTTTTACTGGTTACCTTCTATTTATGGTGGACAATCCTGGTTTCCCACTTTGGTAATTCTGTAGTTACTTTTAAAGATGAATTTATCTTGTAAGTGATTTTATATAAAGAAAATTGGCTGAATGAAAGCAAAGGTGATACGCAGACATAGCAAACCCAGGAAAGGGTAGAATGCCTGGCACCTGGGCAGCACTGCAGGTATGTAGGAGAGAGAGGGCCTCCTAGGGGAAAACCCAGATAGTAAGGAAGTCAAGGCCCACTGGGAGGACAGTAAAGGAGAAGAAAGATTGGTATCAGGTTAGACATAGGCAGGGGTAGATACTAACCCAGTTACCAAAGGAAAATCCCTCCCTGAATTTGTATTTGTTTGTTCGATATTGTGAAAAGCAGTTAGCAAAAGTTCTCTTTGTCTAAGGCTATCCAATGCAAAACAACTGGTTAAAAAGAGAAAAGCCCTGTCAATTCATTGGCTATTTTGTTTACATAAAGGCAACCCATTACTTTTGTTTTTCTCACCCAGTGGATGAGAAACACACACACACACACATACACACACACACACACACACACACACACACACACAGGCATGCGCATGTAGGTTGAGCAGTTGTTTTGACACAATTCTGAATCGCTCTGCACGGGAACAGAACATCATAACAGGGAAGAAGAGTTGACTTTTAACCCCACAACAATGGAGCATGTTTGTGCCTAGTGGAGTCCTAGGGATAGCATATCACCTTCAGCCTCCAGCAGCCTCCCCACTCACAGGCACAGGTCTGACAGGTACGCCCTTCAGTGTGTGTGTAGAAGTAGGAAATGAAATTAAGCCACCATGAGCTGTTAATATCTGAGGCTAAACCAGTTACATCAAGAGACTGGGAAGGCTGAAGAACTTGGGATGAAGTGTGGAGACCTCAATGGGAAGAGGGAAGGACCCCAAGGACCACTGCACCTGCTCCCCTGTTTTGATGAGGGGCATGCTAGCTAGGAGGAACATTTGTAAATGATAGCTAAGTTCATTTTCATTGTTAAATATTTCAAACATACAGGAAAATAAAGGAATGTTCTAACAGCCACTTATGAACTCATCACCTGAATCAAATATTACTAATATTTTTTAGTCTGGAAGCTCACCTGAAACCTGTCCACCATGTGTGACCCTGCCACTATCTGTAATACCAGTAGCATAGCTTTCAGCCTCATAGCAACACAAAAGCCCCGGCAGAAGTGCAACCAGAGTGCTCCTTGGAAGCAAGGATAGCTAGACTGTGTCCTACATATTTTGGACATGTAGTCAGGAGGGACCAATCCCTGGAGAAGAACATAATGTTTGGAAGAGTGGCAGGTCAATGAAAAAAAGGAAAACCCTCCATTAGATGGATTGACCCAGTGTCTGCAACAATGAGCTTAAACATAAATAAGATCATGTGCTTGGCACAGAACCAGGAAGTGTTTTGTTCTGCTGTACATAGGGTCACTATGAGTTGGACCCAACTTGACAGCAGCTAACAACACAAGAATATTTTTTAGCCTGATTTCATGAGCCATTTTTGTAAACAGTATGAGAAATGTGGTCCTCCGGACACTCAGGGGCATGATGTCTAGTGAACAGAAACTTAGGTATTATCCAGGGCTGCCCCACTGTAATGGACTGAACATCATTTATGTGTTGATACCCTAACTCCCAATGTGATGGCATGAGAAGGTGGAGCCTTTGGGATGAGATCAGGTCATGAGGATGGAGCCCACAGAAACAGGATTATGGCTCATATGCTCTGAGAAGAAGAGAGCTGAAAGAGCTTTCCCCATCTCCCTCTGTCTGCTCTCTGTTCTCTGCCACAGGAAGACACAGCAAGAAGACCACCACCCAGAAATCAGGAAGTGGGCCCTCACCCACTGGATCTGCTAGCACCTTGTTTTTTATTTAAGCCACTCAGTCTGTGTTGCATTAGAACTGCCCAAACTAAGGCACCCTACAAATAAGGAAAATATCCAAGGCTGGGAATGGCCAAGTGACCTGCTGAAAGTGTGGTGCACACAGAGCCCCACCTACCCCCAGCTCTTCTGAATCCCACTCAATGCTTTCCCATTCCACAGCAGCCCACAATTCTTTTGCTGTCTGCCTGCACCTCTCTCTGCCTTGTCTGAATTCCCAGGCCCCACTCAGTCTGGCTACTCTTTTTTCTTCTATTTCTACTTTTCTTTTTGAAAGCCAGAATACAATTGACTGATCTCTGTCAAAAAGACCCTTTGGAATAGGGTTATTTCTCTGTTCCAGAGAGCCTTCATGCTTCTTTGTTGTTGTTGCTGTTGTTGTTGTTGCTGTTTTGCGGTACTCGGGGTACCTCGGCCTCGTGCTTGCATGCTCTGCAAGTGCTGGACCACTGAGCTTCACCCCCAGCCCATTTTTTCACTTTTTGAGACAGGGTCTCGCTATGTTACACAGACTGCCTCTGGTCTCAAACTTGCGCTCCTCCTGCCTCCGCCTTCCAAGCCACTGGGATTACAGGCATGCGCCACCGCGCCTGGTCCTTCATGCTTCTTTAGAAGTCATTAATAATGTTCACAGCAGCAATCACAGCAATAACTAACATTGATTGAATGCTCACTCTCTGCCAGGCTTTCTGTTGAGGGTTTGCAAGCACTGACATTTTCGCATTTGCTGCAATATTATGGTGTCATTACTACAATTTCCATTTTAGAGATGAGATAATGGGGGCATTGAGATGTTCAGGCTCAATCATGGGCACAGGTAGAAAAAGCTAGGGTGCCACAGTGGCCGACCCTAGTGGATGGGTGGAACTGATGTGCTTCACAAATTAACCTCACGTCTCTTCTGTCCCCATCACCTAAACCAAGGGGATCCCCAAGCCAAGCAGCACACACAAACTACCTGGGAGTGTGGGAAAAATAAGATGCTGACACACAGACACACACACACACCCTGTCACTACATGATGCCCTGCATTGCCTCAGGATTCTGCCAGTGAGAAGATCATTGCCAAATTAGGCTCGTCAACCCTGCAACTCCAGAGCCCAACTGACAAGCTGATCTTATGTGTAAGAGCCCAGGACAATCAAAATAATATTGAAAAAGACAAAGTTGGAAGACAGATTTCATAATTGCAAGTTTTTACTACAAAGAATCTGTGGTAATTTCCCCAGTTTCTGAGTATGTATATAAAATGTAATAAATATGTTAAGCAACCAGTTGGCGGTGTGGTGGGGAAGCCCTATGCTCAGGCCCCTGGCAAACTCACTGAATCAGAGTGTTCTAGGCTACAGCCCACAAAGCTATACTTAAAACAGCCTCCCAGGTGCTGCTGGTGCATACTGGGCTTAGTGACCTCTGTTGAAGGCTGTTGACTTTTCCAACTGGCTGGAGCCAAAGTGTCTAGGCTGCAAAACCTGCTGCCCTTCTCTTCCCTTCATGGTGAGCTGCTCAAGTGGTTTCACTTTATACCCTCTCATCACATCCTTCCATGAGAACGAGGATGCTGTGTCAAGGAAAGTTCCTGTAAAACACCTGTTTAAGAAAATTTGGACTTGGGGACCCTCTTGCTACTTGCCTCCTGTCCAGAGTGAGAATGTTATGTGCAAGCAGAGGCCAGGTGGCCAGAAGTCAGGAGAAGCATAGCCATCGCCAGCTGTCCCACCTTCTCCTTTTCCCTCAGGGTGACAGTTCTCGGCATGTCTGCCAAGTCCTCTAGTTGGTTGGTAACTAGCCCAACTCTGGGTCAGGAAGTCCATAACAGCTTGGGGAATTTTATTCGACTTCACAGCATCCAAGGGAGGCAGAGCCATGAAAGGGTAGCTCAAGGAGGGACTGAGAGGCCACTTAGTTATTTTATGGATGGAAAACTAAGGTCCACAAATGGGATTCATGTTCTTATTATGGAGGGGAGACTTTCATATTTTTATTTATTTGTTTGTTGGAAATTTTTTAATGTACAACTTAATGTGATTCATTCTGACATGCATTTCATTGACATTTCCATACATGCGTTTCACTGTACATGGCACAGATAAGTTCCCCCTCACCCTCTTGGGCACTTCCTCCCCCCAACCAACCCCCCCCCCCAAAGGCTAGTTCTTCCACTTGCATGACATTTTGTGGGAATATTTTTCTATATATCCTTGGATCCCAATTATGTTTAAGGTCGAAACTTTTTCGTAGTGATCTATCTTTTTACATTGTCAATAATATTACATGAATTTTCTACTTGTATTATTACCACGGAGCTGGGATTTAGCTCAGTGGGTAGAGCGCTGCGCTGCAGTCTCTGAGATCCCGAGTTCAATTCCCAGCACCGCAAAAGTGGGAGAAGGGCCTGGCAATCCACTCCCAAGACAATCCCGAAACAGTCAGCCATTGAAAACCCCATGAGGGTCGCTATGAGTGGGATACCGACTCGATGGCACCTAACAACAACAACAACAACATTATTACCACTTGTATTATTACCATTCTTTGGTCTTATTGGTAATATTGACTTTCATATTTTGACTCTTATTTACCCCATGAGAAAATTCAGACTCAAAGAGATGTTCCAGGGCTTACCCTGAGTCAGATACAGTGGTATCATGGCATTCCAACTGTCCTCAACAAATATTTTCCAGAGAACTCTGGTCTGGTGCCTGACCTCTTGCTGGGCACATGATCATGGTGCTAAAGCCTGTATGAGATGCCACACTTAACCAAACGCTTCTGGGTAAAACAAAAGGGAAAGTGTCACTTTGCCCATCAATTTCAAGCAGTAAAGAATTGTCCTGGCGCTGTGTTCATGCTCTCGTGGGGTTTTTGTTGTTGTTGTTATTGTTGTTATCTTATGTAGACATATGTATACCATACGATCATTATAGCACCCAAGAAACTTTATAGTGCTAAAGATAAAGGAAACAGGAAAACAGAAAGCACAAGTGAATTTCTAAAAAGAAGTTATTGCTAAGTAAGTGAGTGGCATACGTGTGTCTGAATTGTCCACTCACTGTGATGCAGGAACCAATAAATACATTTGCCTTCTCTCCCCTTTCCTTGAAGGAAAAAAAATGCTCGGCATTTGAACTGATGGGCACTCAGTCAGCCTTCCGGAACAGATTGTAGTCAAGTGCTGAGATGCCTCTGTCGTGTTAATTTAGCAACCCAATTAGTTAGCTAATTGGTTCGCTATCCAGAGCAAGGACTAGAACAGCCCACTGGGGTCACTAATTATTAGCTCTCTGAACTGTGCAGGTCTCTCTCTGGTACATAGTGATTGGATAGGTTTGGAAAATATGCCACCTGTGTCAGTGTGTACACAATTATTTAGAAAGTCATTCTCAGAAAGCAGGATTCATATTGCCTGGAAACTTCTTCCCTGCAAAAATCTACTGCCAATACCCAGGACTGGAATTGAGTGGACTGTGGACTTCAGGCCTGTGGTGAGTCCAGGACTTGCCAGTACCTGGGCCTGGGATGTCTTAAATCAATTCTCCTCCCAGGATCTTATAGGACTGGTCAGCATTAAATGGTCTTTGAACTTTGTTAGCTTAGCTACTACTCAATCAAATAAAATCTCCCCCTTTTATAAATTTTCAAATTGTAGAAAGTCAAGTGCCACAGAGCTTCTTACCTGTGCTACAAAATCCCCAAACTCTTTAGGAAAATAATAGCCAATGTCCACTGAGCATTTTCTGTGTACCAGGGACAGTTCTAAGTACTATACATGCTTCGGAAATCAGACTTTTCCAGCAATCTCTTGAGGCATCATTGTTATCATTCCTACTTTATACAGTACAGAATCTGAAACCCAGAGAGATTCTGTCACTCTCCTAAGGTCATACAGCAAGGGTTCAAATGCAGGCAGGCTCTCCACAAGACCTGCCCCCTTGAATGTGGTATGTGTTCTGGCATATGAAATACTGACAGCTGTCTATAAAGATGTCAATTAATATGTATTGAGTGCCTCTGATAGGGAAAATTCTGCAGTAGACACAAAGGTGTTTAAGAGACAGTCCTTCCTCTCATGGGGAGACCTGTAAGTATTCAATTAATATATTAAAAGGCAAATGTTTAAGGACTACACTGGAGGCATAAAATGCCATGAAAACACATGACAGGACTATTTAGGAGGAGAAAGGAGAATAAAGAGACAGGGGAGAGGGCAATAAGAAAGGGGAATGGGGTAAAGAAAGAGAACCATCACTTTTTTCTCTCATAGGCAGAATCTAGATTCACATACACACACACACACACACACACACACACACACACACACACACACACACACGACATGCAAGCAGAGGGACCATCTGTGGGGAGGAAGGGGATCAGCAGCGGGGTGGTGAAGGGGGTCATGAGAGGGCAATGGAGAGGCAAACATGAGCAATGTACAACGATATGCATGTATGGAAATGTCATAATGAAACCCACTCATTTGTACACTAATCAAAAAAATACTAATAAAAATATTAAACACAGACATGAGAGTGAGAGAAAGAGGAGAGAAAGAGAGAGAGAGAGAGAGAGAGAGAGAGAGAGAGACACTGCCAATGGGCAGGCAATCAGCAATGACTTCCTGGCGGAGGTGGCATTTGCAACCTCCTTGAATGACAAATAATGCACTACAGGTGGAGATAGGGGAAGGGTGGTCCCCAGTTGCCAGGTTGTGTGGAACAGTGAGTGGGCTCAAATCCACGGCCCATCAGTTATTAACTATGCGGCTTCATCTCTGGGCCCCAGTTTCCACATCAGGCCAGGTGGAAGGTAATTACATGGGTCTCTCAGGCCACTGTGAGGTTCTAAGAACACCCAGGAGGGGCTCACGGATGCACTCTTCCCTTTTGAGCTCCTTGAGTCTCTTCAGAACCTCTCGTTCTGGGGCCGCCGTCCAGCCAAGCTTGAGCTGGGTTCCTCTGAGAAAGCACTCTTGCGAAGGCTGCACTTAAGCCAGACATTCAAAAGCAGCTGAGCCTCTTAAACTCACAATAGGGTTTGTACAGGAAATGAGTGCAGAGGCACAAGGTCAGTAGCGTGTCTAGGAGCTACTGTCATAGGACAAATGGGTCGTTTATCAGCTTTCTATCTGTCCCTAACAAAACCATGTGAAATGAGGCATTAAACCCCCTTTTTTAAATAAGATGACAAACACTAATTTACGGGCATAGAACATATTGAGCCAAATGTTTAGTTTTGCATTAAATCTGTATCTAGCATTTTCATTAAAAGAAGCAAAATGTAGACTTTATGATGCCTCAGTGACCATTTCAGATTAATGCTTAACATTGAAATCTGTGCATGAAATTGCAAATGTATCTGCAAACACAGCAGAAGGGGCAGGCTAAGTGCTGTGTGCTTACTCACAGCCAGCCTTTCAGAGGCTGTGGTGTGTTATTGCAGGGTTTATTTTGCCACACTTGCCTAGGCTGTGCATAAACACCTGATTACTTAGTTAAATACCCTTTAGATAGAGAGGAGACATGGGAGAAATAGTGAACCATGCCATTTTTATGTAATGAACAATTAAGTCATGACATCTCGATTCATAGTTGATATTCTCAGGATTATTAGATTGGTATCCTTCTGAAAACACTGTTAGCTTTCATAACCACAATTCATGGCCACAATTCAGCTGAAGTAGATAAGGAATAAAAAGGACTAAAGACCTTAGAGCAAAAATAATCATTTTCAGCCAGGTGAAGTGCTCACCTGTAGTCCCAGGTATTTGGGAGGCTGAGACAGGAGGCAGGAGGATCACAAGTTCAAGGCTTGCCTGACCTACACAGCAAGATCAGGCCCAGCAGGGCAACTTAGTGAGACTCTGCCTCTAAATAAAAATTAAAAAAAAAATAGGACTAGGGATATTTCTCTGTGGTAGAGGTTGCTTAGCATACATGATACCCTGGGCTCAAGCCCCAGTAGGGCAAGCAAAGAAAAAAAAAAAAGTCATTTTAAAAATCGAACCCAATTTTTGTCACCACCAAAACTAACAAGATGAAACATTTTCCTGTTATGAGATGAGCACTTCTATTTTTTTATAAACTTAAATCTTGACCCAGATGTTGTTCATATGTTGGATATCCAAATGGCTGGGAAGAAATTCTGTAGTGTACTTAACTACTTAGAGTAATAAAAATGAAATGATGTGCAAATGAAAAGAGACATACTTTGGTACCATAAAGCAGGCTAGGGTAATTTTTATGGAAGTGGATTCTGGAGTTAAACTCCTTGGGGTGATTGGTAGATCCCCATGATTTTTTTTTTTGAGGTACTGGGTGTTGGACCCAGGGCCTCCCACTTGCATGCTCTACAAGTGCTGGACCACCGAGCTGCACCCTCAGCCCATTTTTTTTACTTTTTTGAGACAGGGTCTCACTAAATTATGCAGACTGCCTCTGGTCTTGAACTTGCAATCCTCCTGCCTCTGCTTCCTGGGTCACCGGGATTACAGGCATGCACCACTGCACCCGGCAATCCCCACGAATTTGTAATAAACGAAGGCTAATTCTTCCAAGGGACGTGGTGTCCCAAGAAGAAAAATGAAAGGGATGCAAGGAACTGGAAACAACAGGGGTCAAGGCTGTTTTGAGGGATAATAATGTAACTGAGGAATGGAGGGCAGGAACCAAAGTCCTGCTCTTAAATCCATAGGACAGACCAGGGCAGAAGTTAGAGAGTTTTAATAAGAGGCTAAGGAATCATTTCCAAGGACAATGAGGACTCACAAAATAGTTTTGCATCCAGCCCTACTACGCAGTAGCAGCTCCATATTCAGGTTCTGCCCCACCCACAACAGAGCTGGTGACCATGAACCATCAGAGCAAGTTGTACAAACACAGCATTGGGCTAGAGGCGCAGCTCAGTGGTGGCGCACTTGCCTAGCATGCACAAGACTCTTCTGAGTTCTATCCCCTGTACCACCCCCCAAAAAAATATGTCCAGGGAGAGGTTTGGGGTTTGGTTTTGCTTTGGTTTGGTTTTGATTTTAAAGAATGAGGAGGAGTGTGTCAGAGAGGAGAGCCAGCACCAATGGAGTAGCCGAGAGACTTTTGGACATGTAGTTTTGACTTTGTTTCATCTCTGTGTTTCATGCATTCAGGCATCCTTTCTGAAATCACAGCAAACAAGATTAAACAATGACACTGACCAAGGCCACTGCTGAGTGCCTCAGTACCACCCAGCATCCAATTTTCAAGATGGGCTTTTGGTTCTAGGAACACCCCCAAGGATTCAGGTACTATCTTGAGGAGTCCGTATTCTCTATTTTGGTCTCAGAGAGTAAAATATCATCAACTAAGCCTGTACTTCCCAAACTTCTCACAGAATATTAATCCTAAAAAAAATAATGGATGCTACATAAGCAAAGTGTTCTATGGTCAAATACATTTTACAGACAGTTAAACAAAGAAATATACTTCTCTATTCTGCAGGACTTCCCAGAATCTTTAAAATGTTAATGCACCACATAAATATCATAAAGAGATGAAGACATGCCAAATTTCTCAAGTTTATTTAAGCCCAGAATCCTTTCTTTCCCACATCCCAAACTCTCAGAAGATAGTATGTTTCTCTTTATTTTTTTAAGATATGTGATCTGGTTAGGTTACCCGGACAACTCCTAGGCTCAAGCCATCCTCCTGCCTCAGCCTCCTGAGAAACTGAGGCTATAGGCATGCACTGTCACACCAGGCTTAGACTAGTATATTTTCTTTTCTTTCCTTTTCTCTTTTTTTCTCTTCTCTTCTTTCCTTTTGCGGAACTTGGGGATTGAACCCAGGGCCTTGCACATACTTCACAAGCACCCTACCACTAAGCTGCCCCAGCCCCCCTTTTTATTTTTTATCTTAAGACAGGGTCTCACTAATTTTAGAGGCTGTCTCTGACCTCGAAGTCATGATCCTCCTGCCTTTGCCTTTTGAGTCACTGGGATTGCAGGCTTGTGCTGCAGTGCCTGGCTTAGGCTAGTGTATATCTAACAGACATTCCAAAAACTGTTTTTCTAAGCTTTGAAACTAGGAGGATCCACTTCTACTTAGGATGTGGAAAGCCCCAAGGGAACGTGGCTCCCACATTACCAAGAACAAGATGGACAACATACCAAGTCATAATTTGTTTGAGCCCATCAGAGAATTGAGCTGCAAAGCAATGAAGGGCACTGAATCCTCAAGGATGACAACCCCTTCCAGGGAGACAGACACAGGGCACATCAACTGTTTCTCTTTGGACAGAAAACAGAAGGAATAAAATCACCATAAAGCTGGGTAAGAGGAAAACAAACTCTTACCAGATGACTGTAAACCAACATGTCAGATTAGAAGCCCTGAGCATCCAGACCCAAGAGGAATCTCCACCCCTTTGCCCTCCCTTTTCTCTTGGCCTCTACTTGCTGCCCGTGAAAAATATGAGGAGCTGGACAGCAGACCTGAGAACTTCTTCCCCACTTGGTGGTACAACCCTTGGCAGGTGGTACCTGCCAAGATTTGAGGATGGAGCAGAAATTCCCAGAGAAGCCCATTCATACCCCAAACTGTGTATGAGGAAAAGGTGGGGCTTGTCTGCCCTGGGAGAGGAGCAAGAGTGTCCAGGCTTTGACTCAAATAATCTAGTCATCTGCTGCTTCCTGGTGAGGGACAGGAGCCTCTCTTGGATTGAAGATCCTCCACTAATACAACAGTGTTCAGATGAAATTATAGGTGCTGCTATACTATTGTTTTAAGCCACCAAGTTTATAGTAATTTATAGCAGCTCTAGGAAATTGAAAAGGGTTGGCATTTTCTTAGTTAGTTAAATCTGCATGCTATAGTTTAAATCTAAATGTTCCCCAAAGGTCATGTGCTTGAACATGGGGTCCCCAGCTGGTGGTGCTGTTTGTGGAGGATATGGGAACTCTGGGAAGTGGGAATCTAGCTTTGCGGAAGTGGTTCCCTGGGGGTGCATCTTTGGAGGATCTTACTCAGACCTGGTTCCAATTGCTTCCTGATCACCAAAATGTGAGGTTCTGTTCCATGGACCCCACCATACTTGCCCTGCCACCTGCCACTGCCATGCCTGCTCTGCTACCTTTATGGACTGATCCTCGAATTCTTAGTCCCCAATAAATATTTCCTTCCATAAGTTTACTTAGGTTGATTTCTCTGTCACAGCAATACACCACCTGACTCATACATTGCATTTATCACACAACTCAGGAATCCTATTCCTGCATAGCTTCCCAAGGGAAGTGAAAGCTTAAGCTCACACAAAAACTTTTTTTTTTTTTTTTTTGGTGGTACTGGGGGTTGAACCCAGGTCCTCACGCTTGCATGCTCTGCAAGTGCTACACCACTGAGCTGTACCCCCAGCCCAACTTTTTTACTTTTTTGAGACAGGGTCTCACTAAGTTAGGAAGACTGCCTCTAGTCTTGAACTTGCGATCCTCCTGCCTCCACCTCTTGAGCTGCTGGGATTATCAGGTGTGCGCCACCGCGCCCGGCTTCACATAAACATTTGATGAACTGTTTACAACAGTCCTATTAGTAATCACCAAAATAGAAAATAATCAAAGTGTCCTTCATGTGGTAATGAACAAAACAAACAGCTCATACTATGGAATAAACTCAGCATTAAAAGGAACTAACTTGATAATCATAAGAACACGGGTGAATCTCAGATGCATTACGCTGAGTGAAAAAACATACTGCAAAGGCTTCACACTTTATGATTCTACATGTCTGACTTTCTGAAAAAGGTAAAACTATAGAGACAGAAAACACATGAGTGGTGACCAGGGATTGGGCTGAGAGGTTGGTTATATAAAGAGGCAGCAAAAAAAGAAGGTACTTTCTTGAACTGCTGGAACTATTCTGGCTTCTGAATGTACTGGTGATTATATAACCCCATGCATTTATCAAAACTCCCAGAACTGCACAACAAAGAGTGAATTTTACTCTATATAAATTATAAGCAAATAAAAAAATAGAAAGGACATCAAAGATATAGAAATGGCATGCTAGTATAACATCCATCATGTATTTCCTTTTTTTTTTTTTTTTTTTAAATAGGGTCACTCACAATCATTCTATCTCAGTCTCCCAAGTGCTGGGAGTACCGGTGTGCACCACCACTTCCATCTCGTGTACTTGCTGTGAATGTTATGGATGCTTATGACGGAACACTTGTATATTTTTTTTGATACATCTAAGGAGGCTGAGGGGGCTGGGATTTAGCTCAGTTGGTAGAGCACTGCGCTGCAGTCTCTGAGGTCCCGAGTTCAACTCCCAGCACCACAAAAATGGGAGAAGGACCTGGCAATCCACTCCCAAGGCAATCCCGAAACAGTCAGCCATTGAAAACCCTATGAGGGTCGCTATGAGTTGGATACCGACTTGATGGCACCCAACAACAACAAGGAGGCTGAGACGTTTCAACAGCAATTCAGCTCGGAACATGTCCCTGAACATCCTCACACACAGTCATTTCCCATCAGGGGAGGAGATCAGCGGGAGCCCACAGCATTGTGGAGTGTGGAGGAATTCAACAGGAACCACGGTGGAGCTGTTCTGACAATAAACCAGATCTGTGTAATTTTCTCAAAATAGATAATAACCTCAAAACATCCATCTGAAGAAATATGATCACAAAAAGAGGAAGGCAGGGGAGGATGTAAAACTGAATAGTCACAAACCTCACAAAAATTAAGTCTTAAAAATCAAAGGAAAAAATGAGTTTCAGTGTTATTTATCTGTTTGTGGGTTACCAATTAAAAAATGTTCGCTAGTACAAGCAGATTTTTAACCATCTTGTTTGCCTAACCTTTTGCAAACCTAAAGTAAACAACATTATTGAGCTCCAGTGGTCTGTCCTCTTTGACAGAGACTGTATCTATAATTCTTAAGAAAGTAGGCTTGGGAGTTAGATAGCCTTGGCTTTAATCCAAGACCTACTACCAGATCTGTAAACCTGGACAAATTGTTTAACATGTCAAGTGAAAATGTTAGTATCTACATTACAGAATTATATAATTCAGAACAGAATTGCATAATTCTGTTACTAATTCATTACACACATTATATGTTGTAATTCATCAAAAAAATTATATAACAATGTTTAATGAAATATATAGCAGTATGTAGCATATAATAAGCCCTCACCTAAAACAATTTTGCAAAAGAAGAACAAAGATGGAAGATTCACACTTCCCAATTTTAAAACCTACCACAAATCTGCAAACCAAAATAACCAAAATAGTGTGATACTAGCATAATGATATTCATAAAGACCAATGAACTAGAATTGAAAGTCTAGAAATAAATGCATATTATCTATAACTAAGTGATCTCTGAAAAGGATGCCAAGACTATTCAATGAGGAAAGAATGATCTTGTTAAGTAGTACAAGGATAAATGGATATCTGCACACAAAGAATGAAGTTGGATCTTTACCTCATGCCATAACCAAAAAATTAACTCAAAGCAGATCCCGGTGCTAGGGGTGGTGGCACATGTCAGTAATTGCAGCACTTGAAAGGATGAGAAGGAGGGTTGTGAGTTCCAGACCATCCTGGTTTCCATAGTGAGATCAGGTTTCAAAATATCAAAACAAACACACAAACAAAAAATGAACAGCCCGAATATAAGAGCTCATATCATACAACTCTTAGAAGAAATCATAAGAGTAAATCTTCATGGTCTTAGATTTGGCATGATCAACGAAAGAAAAATAGTGGGACTTCATTAAACCTAAAAACTTTTCTGCATCACAAAGCATTATTTTAAAATGAAAAAATGACCTACAGAAACGGGAGAAAAAAATTTGCAAATATGTATCTCAGGGTCTGGTATCTAGAATATGTAAAGAACAAAGAACAACTCAACAACAAAAAGACAAACAACTCAATTTTAAAACGGATGGAAAACATGAATAGACATTTCCCCAAATATAATAAAGTGCAGATAAGCACATGAAAGATGCTCAACATTATTAGTCATTAGAGAAATGCAAATCAAAACCAATGAGATACCACTTCCCATCCATGAAGATGGATGGATAAGTATAGGTGAAAATAGAGAAATTGGAATCCTTGTACTTTGCTGGTGGGAACTTCAAGTACTGCAGCAAGCCAGGCACTATGGCACTCACCTGTAGTCCCAGCTATTTGGGAGGTTGAAGCAGGAGGATCACAGGTTCGAGGCCAGAGGAAGCCCACACAATTCACCAACACCCTATCTCAAAAAAAAAAAAAAAAAAAGTAAAGGTATTAGGCATGTGGCTCACTGGTAGAGCACTTGCCTCGCATGCACTAAGCCCTAGGTTCAACTCCCAGTACTGAAAAAAAAAAAAAATTAATTCATAGCATATGCCTGTAATCCCAACGACTCAGGGGGCAGAGGCAGGAGGATCGCAAGTTCGAGACCAGAGGCAGTCTGCATAACTTAGCAAGACCCTGTCTCAAAAAAGTGAAAAAATGGGCTGAGGGTGCAGCTCAGTGGTCCAGCACTTACAGAGCATGCAATCTCGAGGCCCTGGGTTCAACCCCCAGTACCACACACACACAAAAACTAATTCACTAATTAAAACTAAATAAATAAACAAATAACTAAAATAGTGCAGTTACAATGGGGAACAATTTGGAAGTTCCTCAAAAAGTTGAATATGAGCTGGGTGTGGTGGCATACACGTGTAAATCCCAGCACTCAGGAGGCTAAGGCAGGAAGATCACAAGTTCAAGGCCAACCTGAGCTACATAGTGATAACCTGTCTCAAAACAATAAGAACAAAAAAAGGGGGGGGGGACTGAAGATGTGGCTCAATGATAGAGCACTTGGCTAGCATACTTAAGACCCTAGCACCACAAGAAAAAAAAAGTTGAATATAGAAATATTGTGTTAGGTGTCTTCGAGTTGGTATCCAACTCATAGTGACCCTACATACAACAGGAGAAACACTATTGTCAGTGCTTCTCTGCTGTTCATAGGGTTTTCAATGGCAGGTTGATTACTGTGAGTGGGTTGCCAGGTCCTTCTTCCAGAAATACTGTATTACCTAGCAATTCCACTCCTCAGTATATACCCAAAATAATTGAAAACAGGTACTTAAAATACTCATTCACATATGTTCACAGCACCACTATTCACAAGAGCCAAAAGGTAGACACAACCAAAATACCATATATTCTACATTCTAATTGTATTTTTTCCAAGAGTTTTAGAGGGCTACAAAATCCGATGTGGATTAGAATTGAGTGCAAATGGAATCATGAGAGCTCTAAAGAACTCTTGTGGGAATCCAATCTGTGAGTAATTCTAATCCACTTTTATTTTGTAGCCCTCTAAAACTCTACCCCAGCTCGTGTTTGGGGGTTGAACCAAGGGTCTCCCGCATACTTTGCAAATTCTCTACCACTGGGCTGCACTGTGGAGCAAAATAAATTCCAAGTAGATTATACATTAAATGGACAGTAGGAAGGAGGAAGGAGAAGAGTCTTAGAAGAAGGTTTTTGTTTTGTTTTGTTTTTGTTTCTATGCAGGTGGTAGTGTGTGTTTGCTCTCTGAATGAGGACAGACTTTCTAACTTAAAGAGAAATGGGAAAAAATGACAAAGGGGACATCGTTATATTTCACTACACAGAGATATTGAGTTTTTCTACATTAAAAGTATAAGCACAATAGGGATGTGGTTCAGTGATTAGTGCTTGCCCAAGCTGGATGAGGCCCTAGGTGCTTTGATTCCCCAGCACTACCAAAAAAGAAAGACAGAGGAAGAGGGAGAGAGAAAAGAAACCTGAAATTGAAACAAGGCATGGTGGCACACCCCTATAATCCTAGCACTCAGGAGGTTGAGGCAGGAAGCTCACCAGTTTAGACCAGTCTGGGCTATAGAACAAGACTCTCAAAGAAACAAAGGAAGAAAAGTGTGAGTGTATTTTTTAATAATTGTCAAATATTTTGTAATAGTTTGAAGGCAAAAACTTCATAATCTTCAATAAAAAGAATTTAAATAAATCCATAAGAAAAGGACTAATATATGGAAGACAATATGCTAAAGGAGAAAAAGAAACAGAGTTAGTGTATAACATAATTCACCTTTGGTTATAATAAAGACATAGAATATAAAACAAATATATCATTCTTCTCCTATGCAATTAAGAAAGATTAGAAAAATAGAATTCCCCACTAGTGAAGGGACGGCTAAAAGAGCCTTATTCTCTGCTGTTATAAAATGATAGAACTTTCCCAGGAAATAACTTCAATAACTTCACAATGTTTATCAACTATCGTATTCATCCCCTCGGCTCAATGAATTATTTTCTATTAATGTACTCTAGAAGGAACTAGACTGAAATGGAGACAGTTGTGCTCATTTTAGAAAATTTTGCAACAACACAATTTCAGGGCTAGGGATATAGCTCAGTGGTAGAGTGCTTGCCTAGCATGCACAAGGCCCTGGGTTCAATTCTTAACACAGAGAAAAATTAAAAAGTCAATCCAACAAAGGAATTAACAAATTATGGCATTACTGCATAAGAATACAGTCTGTACCCATTAAAATGATGTTTATGAAAGAAAATATTTATGTTGTTGTCGTTAAGTGCCATCGAGTTGGTGTCCGACTCAGCGACCCTACCTACAACAGGTGTAACACTATTGTTAGTGCTTCTCTGCTGCTCATAGGGTTTTCAATGACAGACTGATTTTTGGGACTGGGTTGCTGGGTCTATCTCCCAAGCCTGCATCATCTGGTGTTCCCAGGTGGTTTCCCATCCAAGTACTAACTGGGCCTGACCCTGCTTAGCTTCCGAGATCTGATGGGATCAGATGCCACAGGGATATAGCTGCAGGCTTTACATAAAATATGAAAATTTTAAAACAATAAACAAGATCACATATCAGTATAATCTCAGTTATAATAAAAATACAGAAACTGTATTGGCAGTACCTATCTGGATTAAAAATGCACATCTCGATTCCACTTTTAAGAATGCGTCCTAGACATATCAACGCACACAGGAGGTACAAACAAGATATTTATTGTAGCATTACTGGTATAGCAAATAGCTGCAAATAACCTCAATGTATATGGAATCAGGATTCAGACCCAGCCAAACAAAAAGAGGGATGGGGGTTATCTATACTGATATGGGATACTCTTCAAGATCTATTGCTAAATCGGAAAAGCAAGATGTAGCAGACAAAGCACAGCCCATCGTGATGTGCATTGGGAAGGAGCTAGTTACCAATGTGATCACATGTGTATGTGTACAGGCTACCCGTGGAAGACCAACAAAGAAAGCAGGAAGATATGGCCTCTGCCTGCAAACTAGATGGAAGTAAGGAAGGATAGGACAGACACTTAAATTTTTACTATATTGCATTTTGTACTATTTGCATCTTAAATCACTTTTTTACCTATGCAAAAATACTGTTAAGATTAAACATATCAAAATGTAAAAGTACCATATATATAAACATGTGGGAAAACAGCTTAAATAAATGTCTGACCATTTCCATAGAGCTTAATCCCTAGATAGAGTTTACAGATGATTACTGCTTCCTTCTATAAACATTTCTCCATTTTTCAGATATTGTACATTGAGGATATATGGCTTTCATAACCAAGAAAAACATTTTTAAGAAAATTAAAACATTAAAATTAGTTCAGATATATGGAAAAAGACACAGATATATGGAAAAAGAGTCACATGATTTCATGTGACTCAGATTTTTTAAAAAGTTGACCTAGTCCAATCCCCTTATATTAGGATGAGGATACCGAGAGGATAAATGACATGTCCAAAATTACAAAGCTACTAAACATCAAAACCAGGAAGAAAATCCAAGCTACTTTCCCATTATTGTTGTTGTTGTGTTGTTAAGTTGTTGTTGTTAAGTGCCATCAAGTTGGCGTTTAACTCATAGCCACCCTATGTATAATAGACCATGAGACACTACTGTCGTGATTCTCTGCCATTCATAGGGCTTGATTGCTGATTGTTTTTTGGAAGTGGGTTGCCAGGTCCTTCTCCCCAGCCTACATCGCCTCGTGTCCCTATGCAGTCTCCCATCCAAGTACTAACCAGACCTGACCCTGCTTAGCTTCCAAGATCTGATGGGATCAGATGCCGCAATGGTAGCGCTACAGGCCCACGTTTCCATAGCAGTTTTATAATTATAAACTACAAAGTAGCCAGAAAAAAAAATGAGATGGAATGCAAAATAAATTCCTAAAATTACTGAGTTAAAATACTACAATTACAGAGACCTGTGTCCAGAATTAATTTTTTTTTTTAAGTGCTGAGGATTAAACCCAGGACCTGGATGCTAGGCAAGCACTCTACCACTGAGTTATATCCCCAGAATTACAATAATTTTGAGACATTTTTCTTCTCACACAATTCCTTGCTTAGTTTTATTAACATGAACAATTTTTGGAAATAACATGAGCAAATTAATTGTGGAAAGTTGTCTTAAGAAGCTTTTATAGCCAGGCACAGTGGCACACACTGTAATCCCAGTGACTTGGGAGGTGTAGCCAGGAGGATCATGAATTTGAGGCCAGAGGCAGCCCATGTAATTTAGTGAGACCCTGACTCAAAATTAAAAATAAAAGATGGGCTGGGGGTGCAGCCCATGATAGAGCACTTCCAAAGTATGTGTGAAGCCCTGGCTTCAACCCTTGGAAAAAAAAAAAAAAAAAAGGTTGCTTGGTTTGTTGAATTTAACCCACTGGAATGGGAAAAAAATAAGCAGTAGCTTAGTTACTGATATTTTTAGTTCTCCGGAAAGGTTGAAGTAATTTGTTTTCTGACACACTCATGTATGCCTACTCTTTTGGCCTTCTTTCCTTTTTGTGTACCTGGGTGCCTTGGATTATCACACAAATCATGCCTTCTGAAAATTTAGAAAATATGAACAATGTTATTTGTAAATTTTGTTACAGTTTTTGTGTCTAGATATAGTATTTAAAGTAGCCTGAGGGGACTGGGGGGTATAGTTCAGTAGTAGAGCATTTGCCTAGCATGCTCATGACCCTGGGTTCGATTCCCAATCTTGCCCCCAAAAAAACCTTAAAATTCATACAATGGACTAGTATACAGCAGCAAAGATGAACAAATTGTAACATACAATAATATGGATGACTTTTGCCACACACACAAAAAAAGAAAACAAGCCGGGCGCTGTGGCACACACCTGTTAATCCCAGTGGCTCAGGAGGCAGAGGCAGGAGGATCACAAGTTTGAGACCAGAGGCAGTCTGTGTAATTTAGTGAGACCCTGTCTCAAAAGGTAAAAAAATGGGCTGGGGATGTAGCACAGTGGTCTAGCACTTGCAAAGCATGCAAGCACAAGGCCCTGTGTTCAACTGCCAGTACCGCAAAGAAAGAAAAAAAAGGAAAAAGAAAACAGAAGAAATGGGAGATAAAGCAAAAGTTATTGTATAATTTTATTTTTATAAAGTTCAAAAATCAGCAAATGAATCTACACCATTTGGAATCAGGACAATGGTGTCCCTTAGAGGGAGGGATGAGAATAGTAACCTAGAGAGGGCAGAAAGAGGACATCTTGGGACCCAGTAAATGTTCTATTGATGATATGGAATCCATATCATATGAATATGGTGGAATCCATATCATTCTGTAATTTGTACATCTATAATTTGTGATTTTTTTTGGTATGTTATACTTTAATTAAAAGTTTCCTAGAGTCAGGTGCAGTGGCTCATGCCTATAATTCCAGCAACTCAGGAGGTGGAGACAGGAGGATCCCAAGTTTGAGGCCAGAGGCAGTCTGTGTAATTTAGCGAGATCCTGTCTCAAAATAAAAAAATAAAAAAACGGGGTGGGGGTGCAGCCGAATGGTAGAGGACCACCACACCCAAAAGAAAGTTTAAAAAGTTTCCCTAAATTTAAGAGCCAGGTGTAGTAGCGCACACCTGTAATCCCAACACTCAGAGGGCAGAAGCAGGAGGACAGCAAGTTTGAGGCCAGCCTGAGCTACATAATGAGTTCAAGGCAAGCCTGGGCTACATAGCAAGACCTGGTGTCAAAAGTAAACAAATTAAAATTTTAAATAAGAAATAAAATAAGCCCACATTTAAAAAACAATTTCTTTTGTTAAAAAATAGGTATTCTGCTGGGCACTATGCACATCCCTATAACCTCACCAACTCAGGAGGCTGAGATAGATAGATTGTGAGTTTGAGTCTAGAGGGAGACTTTGCTAATTAGTAAGACCTTGTAAAATAAAATAAAATAAAATAAATAAGGTGTTGAGGGTATGGCTCAGTGGTGGGGCTTTTACCTAACGTGTCTGAGGCACTAGGTCCAACCAGTCAGTAACTGCAAAAAAAAAAAAAAAGAAAGAAAGAAAGAAAGAAAGAAAAGAAAAGAAAAGAAAATCATAAACATGGTGCTTAAATCTTTTTTGAAAAGTAAAACAACATGCAAATGTAAATATATTTTAGTGCTCCATGTTCAAACAGGATAGATAATACCAAATAATATATATCAGGAACTGTGGGCTTAAATTCCCTGGTCACCATTAGCATTGTGTATTTCTTAATGCCTGAAATAACATCTAAACAAGGGGCAGCTGCTTCAGGCAAAATGGTACTTACGTGACTTTAAAGACCTTAATTAGATCAGGTAATTGCTTGGTGAAGCTAAAAATTTTACCTTCAGTTAACTAATCAACAGCATCATACATCATCATAACTACCCTCACGCCCTTCCACCTACGCATCATCAAGTCAATATATGGGAGGCAGGTGTCTAAGAAACCACTTCCTCTGGGCCTCTGAACATGCACTCAGGGGATATTTTTTAAACATTTATTGAATTAGTTTGGTCTAATTTACAATTAATGGAAAGTCTGTCGTAATGCAGATTCCATAAGCAGCTAAGGAAAGCTAAAACTTTGAACCAGCATGTGAAGCAAACATACTTTATATTCTTTGCAATCCATGAAATATTTTCAGAAAGTGCTTAAAAACATTTGACTTTCCTGATTCCATCTGCTACATGGGTGATGCTGATTAAAAAAAAACATAGTAAGAATAACAGGCTACCCAAAATGGTGTCATTTTTGAGTAAACAGGTATATTTTCAATAAAACTCTTGACTGAAAATGAGAAGTATGAATTGGACCTTGAATGAAATTGCCAAGTGTGGAAGAAAAGATGGCCAATAAAAAACAGAGAACCACATCTTAAAATGCATGCCGGTAAAAAAGGGAGGAAGGAGAACATCTTCTTTTAGTGGCTGTTTGGCTTAAACTTAGCTAAATGTGTCTTCTTCCCACACCAACTCCACAGTCCAAGCCTGGCACACTCTGTCCAGCACTAGTAACAACAGCTTACTGTCATTTCTGCCATGCTCCTGGAGCCATCTAGGATAAGCCATTTCCTTGTGGCCAAGGAATAGAAATGCAGCAAGGGTGCAAGGATTGGGGAGGGAGAAAAATATCTCTCTTCTCTTTTAGGGGTGGGCACACAGCTTTCACTTTCATTCTGTTGTAAAATATTTATTAAAATCTTACTGTGCACCAAATGTGGTGCTAGATGCTAATGATGCAACAGTAAACCACTGCACTGCTATGTTCAGAGTCCTCTGTGGAACACATATCAATGGGTCAGACGAGATAAATGATACTTAACAGTTTATATAATGGAAACATCAAATAATGTAGATCAGGGGCAGATACTTTTAATGCTTTAAAAGATATAAAATACATTTTATTATGCTTAGTTCCCCAGAAAACTAGAGGGAAATGGTGCCCCAGTTAGCTTAGTTTCCCAGTATAATGTGATACATCCACAAAAATTTCCTAAGTGCCATATTATATGGTAATTCTGTATTAGCTGTTGTCGCTGTAGCAGAAAAACCAACCCAAACAAACTTATGGGAGAAGAGGCTATTGGGAGCTCACAGTTAGAGAATCAGTCCATAATGGTGGCAGTGCAGGCATGGAGGTGGCAGGGGAGGCAGACCCTATGGATGACAACCTCACTACATGGCAGACAAGGAACAAAGAGAGATTTGGCTGCGAGTGGTGGGGGGCCTTCAACAGCCCAGCCCCAGTGAGCTACTTCCACCGAAGGCCCATCTCTTAAAGTTCTACAACCTCCCAGGACAGCACACCAATTGAGGACCAAATAACACGATCTCTGGAGGACAATTTAGGTCCCAAACCATAACAAATCCCTTTGAGATTTAATGCTAGACTTGGATTAAGGCAAAAGATTAAATAAGATAAACCAAAAACCTCAACAATCTTCTTATAGTTAGAATAAGACCTGACTTTATACCTGTTCAAAGGTGCAACAGATTATAGGAAGAAGTTCCTATTACAACATTGACTAGTATAGTACATGGAGGTCTTGGGCTTAACTTCTTATCTGGAGAATGGGGTCAATAAAAATATTCTACCTCACAGGGTGGTTGTGGGAATTAAATTACACAAAGCATGTAAAGAATTTACATAAGAGCCAGGCGCGGTGGCGCACACCAGTAATCTCAGGGGCTTGGGAGGCGGAGGCAGGAGGATCTCAAATTCGAGACTAGAGGCAATCTGCGTAATTTAGCGAGACCCTGTCTCAAAAAGTTAAGAAAATGGGCTGAGGATGCAGCTCAGTGGTTCAGCACTTGCAGAGCAACTCCCAGTACCACAAAAAAAAAAAAAAAAAAAAAAAAAAAACCTTACATAACATTTAACACAAAGAAAGCACTTAATGTACGTTCGTTCATTCACTTAACACAGTTACCTAGTACCAATTATGTGTCAGGATGGAGATTTATAGCAATGAACAAAACAAATAAAAATCCTTACCTTCTTGGCATTAATGTACCAGTAAGGGTGGGATTTAGCTCAGTTGGTAGTCGCTGTGCAGTCTCTGAGGTCTCGAGTTTGATTCCCAGCACCACAAGAATGGGAGAAGGACATGGCAATCCACTCCAGAGGCAATCCTGAAACAATCAGCCACTGAAAACCTGAAAACCTATAAGGGTTGCTATGAGTCAGATACAACTCCACGGCACCTATCAACAACAACAACAAGGCGAGGCGTACAACAAATAAATCAGTAAAAAATTATATCCAATTGTAATAAGTGACACGAGAAAAGAAAACTAAAGGAAGGGATAAAGAAGAGGGGTTTGTGATTATAAACAGGATGGCCAGGGATGGTCAAGCCTGAAGGAGGTGGCAGAGAGCCATGAAGTTACCAAGGGGAAGAAAAGTTCCAGGTAGAGGAAACAAGCAGAGTGGCAAAGAGACCCTTATGGCTGGAAGGGGAGAATACATGTCCACAATCCCTTATTCAAAATTTTGAAATCTAAAAACCTTTGAAGATTGTGGCCATACTTATTCCCTAGCCTCTTTCACCTTCAGACAGGCCTCAGTCCCCCTCTCCCTCAAACAGCACACTATTTCCTTTCCTGTTCATCTCGCTGAGCTTACCTCTTCTTGCAATCTCTCTCCATCAGTGCTTACACCCCAGTGCTACCCAGTTCCTAGACCCTAGAGATACTGGTTATTAGTCTTCTAGCAATGCTATCATATTGCTTATCTCAGTCCCTCCAAAAGCTGAAGAACTGTCCCTACAGGGATGGCAGCAGTGTGTTAGGACTCCAGCCACATCTCCTTCAAACAGGATTCTCACCACAGCTGGAAGTGGAAAAATTTCTACAAATTAAAAAAAAAAAATAGTCCTAATACTCATATCTGGGCTGGGATTTAGCTCAGTTGGTAGAGCGCTGTGCTGCAGTCTCTGAGGTCCCGAGTTCAATTCCCAGCACCACAAAAATGGGAGAAGGACCTGGCAATCCACTCCCAAGGCAATTCTGAAACAGTCAGCCATTGAAAACCCTATGAGGGTCGCTATGAGTTGGATACCGACTCAATGGCACCTAACAACAACAATACTCATATCTAAAGAATTGAGATTAGTCATTTTCTATTCCTAGAGGGAAATAAACAGAATAAGAATAAGAGAGAGGGAAAGGAGATGAAAATGAATATAAAGAGGAAAGTGATAGGGGAGGAAGGATGGAAAGGCATAATTAAACTACAAAAGAAGGAGCAATGTACAATGAAATGCATGTACGGAAATGGCATAATGAGACCCGTTAAATTGTACACTAAAAAATTACTAATAAATTAAGATTACCGGGAGAAAAATGAAACAATATTAGACAAAAGTAAATAAACTACAAAGGAAAAATATAAGCTGGGTGCAGTGATGCACACTTATAATCCCAGCACCTGGAGAGGTGGAGGAGGGCAGAGGCAGCCTGTATAATTTAACTAAACTGATTCAAAAAAAAAAAGTTACAAATGGGCTCGGAGTGCAGCCCCACGACAGAGCACTTGCAAAGTGTGTATAGGGCCCTGGGTTCAGTCTCCAAGTACAGTCAAATAATAAAAAAAGAAAACTATATACATAGACAGATATAGATATGTGTATGTGTGTGTGTGTCACACACATACACATACATATGGTGGAGACACACTCAATAGAAATCTATCTTCCTTTAAGTATTTATGAATATGGGGAGAGGATCTTTGACCGTTAGCTTTTTCCTGTACTTGTTCATCTGAGATGGCGTCAAGAGAATGAGATTTTTAATATTTAAGATCTTTCAGTTATACCAATCTCCCCTTTCAGATTAAAAATTTGTAAATTAAACAAACTGAAGTGGGAAGCTATTGCCTTTCATCTGGAAAAACTGAAATTGGCGCGCGCTGGCTCGCTCTCTCTCTCTCTCTCTCTCTCTCTCTCTCTCTCTCCTTCTCTCTCTTTCTCTCTCTCTCAGGAAAGTGATCGTTAGCCTCGAAAACCTCGCTGCCACTACCTCCGGATGCTCCAAAGTCAAGATCCTCCACAGACAGGAAATGCCTTTGCCAGCTCCAAGGTCTCCCTGCCGCAGCCCTCTCCATTGTCTGGAGAGATTTGTGTGCATCCGACTTCTGAAGAAGCTTCCGGCCTGCAACTACGAGTCAAAGTGCTGTCTGTACAGAAGGGAACACGGGCTCTCTGGCTTTTCTAACACTTTGCTCCCCCTGGGTGCCAGGTGTTCACACCCCTCTCAGGTGAGCCACCCACCACTCTAGGGACTGAGCCATTAAGACAGGAGAATTCAGGCTTCCTGAGGCCCCCAGCCAGCAAGGGAGGGTCAGGAACTCCATCTGCCTTTTACTGCCATCCCTGATCTTGTCCCGAAGGTATAATTCTGGAAGACGGGGCTTCCTACGACCACATCTGAACCAATAGCTGCTGTTCTGTAGACCATGGATCTCAGATACTTCCGTGAGTGGGAAAAATTTGCAAAGTGCTTCTCATTTGGATTTAACTAAAATGTATCAAGGTACAAAATTAGATTCCATAAAAAGTCCAGCTGGGATTTCATCCCAATGAGATGAAAAGTCAGTGTTGGTACAATATGTGATTATTTTGACAAGATAAAATCTTGTTTAGAAGCATCCTGGACAATTGTTTGGTTTCCCACTATCTATGCCATGTTATTGGTAGTCACATAAAGACACCTCCAATTAGGGATTTATAGGATCATTAATTATTAGATTTTAAAGAGAAATCGAAACAGTGAGCTTTTGAGTTTGTCATCTTCCACAAGGCAGCATAAGTGGAATGGGAATTTGGGTGCCTTCTGCCCTTAGCAAAGTACATTTCTCCCAAGCCCAATTATTCAAGTTTTTTTTTTTTTTTAATCTCTGCCCTGCACCCATTAACAGTGGGTATTCACAGTGATAAAACCACAAACAAAAATTGTCAGAAATGTTGAAAGAGAATAGGTACTTTCACTATCAGAGATGGTTTCCTCTTTTCCCACAAGATGTCTTATCAGCTTTCACCCTGAGAAAACCATAAAAAGAAAAAAAGAAACCTTATGCAATAGTTCTCTAAATACAATAGTACACAACAGGCTAGTCATCCCTAAAAGTGATGTTGTTTAAAGAGTCAAAGTACATCATCCTACAAAATCAATATCCTATTAAGTTAGAAAGGTTTCTGAATATCAAAGAGCAACGAACTGAATAACTAGAAGTATAAATACGTGACCCAGGGGATTAATCACACACTGTCATGGTGAAATTAGGGCAATTCTTCCAATCATTAACGTCTTGCTTACAAAAATGTGCTTTTCTGTTTGTCTTTCTGCTAAATGATAACCGTTTTCAAGTTGAATCTCCTGATAAAAAGAGTAAAAAACAAGACAGGAGCTGTGCTGTAAAGGTCATACATGCCGCTTCAACATGAAATAGCCAAAAGACAAACAAATGAAAAATGCCTGGATTGTAGAAAGAATTTGTAAATATTCATTGGCGGTTTCTAATGGAGCACTTTATAAAAGTTAATGCCAACCTGTATCCTGAGAATACTGTACCTCATCCAATTAATATGCTGTCGATTCTTAAGGACATGTTTTAGATTCAGGACATGAGCAACTTGATGGGAACTAAGGTTAGCTTTAAATTGGAAAACAGCATGGTTTCAGGGAATTATCTACTTTAAAGTAAGATTTCACCTCTCAAGTTTTCTAGTGTCAATCAATACATAAACCAGCATTTCTTTGTTTAATAGTCATGATACAGTTACTGCCAAGAATAAACATTAACCAGGGGTTATCTCTGAAAACAGAACGCACACAGATTTCAGGATTACTTTAATTCAGTATTAGGTCCACAAGCCGCCCATTCTCCAGAACTCTGATACAGACAGTCCCACTTTCAGACGAGACTGATTATGACCTTTGAAACCTTGATGTAACCTGTTAGGCTGGATTTGAAGCTGGGAGCCTGCACCTGATGGGCAAGAAAACTTGCCCTCTGAATGGCTACTTTGGGCTCCAACATTGAGATATGAGGAGTATGGGAAAACAATGAAGAGCATGAACTGAGTTGGGAATTGGGGAGCTAGATATCAGCTGGACCTTCTTTGTTCTACAGAGGAGAGAAGACAGGCCAAGAACTAAAACTCCAACACAAATCTTCAGACTTCCAGGCTCATCCACACCTTTCTGCTTCAGGACTCAGTACTTTCTCAGAAACTTGGTTCACCTCCAGTTCCATTGCCTTCTTGGAATCCAGGGAGGCAGGATGTGCCCACCTCCTAGGAGCAATGACTTTTCCCCATCTTCACCTGTGCGCCCACATCTGGGGAGCCACCGGCCAAGGGTAGGGTCTCTGTCACTTGCTCTCACGCATTCTACAACGATAGGGCTCCGTGGAGGCACAGGCTAGAGGGAGAGATTTCTGGGCCTCTGCACGAGTCTTGTCAGGGACCTGATGGCTCAGCTAGGCGGGTACTGGACGCAGGCTAGCGACACCCAAGACTGTCAGCACTTTCTCTCTCTACCCGACAATAACCCTTCCTGGACCCCGAACCCATTCTCAGACACCAGACCTCCCTCCCCTCCCACCATACACACACACCCCATTCCTTTTACTTCCCACTCCCTCCCCTTCTCAGCCTCCCACCGCCCACCTAGGCTGGCAGGAGGTCCGGAAGGAAGCAGGTGAGGCGAGGGTGAGGGTGAGGGCGGAGTGCGGGTCCCACCCGCCTCTTCCAAGCCAGCGAGCGCCCTAGCGCGATGGTTCTCAGTGTGCCCTGGGGACCGGCAGCTTTGGCTGCAGCTGGGCACTTGCAGAAATGCAAATTCTTGCCCCCACCCTAGATCTACCAAATCCGAAGGCCAGGGATAGAGTTGGCGAGGAGTTGCCACCAGCCCTGGGGGGATTCTGCAGCGGGCAGAGTATGGGGCCTCCTCCCTCCCTGCTCCTTTGGCCGGCGACGCCCACGACTATTCAACTATTCAACTCCGGAGCCCCACGCACTGTTGACTCACTCTGGTCACCGTGGCCCGCGCCAACGTGAATCGATGGGGTTCCGGTGGGGCCGCGCCGCAGCGCAGCCAGGAGCTTTCCCGCCTCTCCCGTGTCCCGCTCAGAAGGCTGGCGGTCCGCCTGCGGGAGTCAACCCCTAGACATAACGCCCCCGGCTCCCCAGGAAACCACCCAGAAAACCCCAAGCTTCCAGGTGCCTCCTCGCCTGCCAAGCTCCCCAAAGCCTAGGAGCAAGAGCCCCAGCCAGCCCACCGGGTGCCCCCACTCCAGCAACAGAGCTACCACCGTGCCTTGCCCTGGGGGGGACGCTTCTAGAAGTACAAATGTGTCTAGTTCTTTTAACCAAAGAATGAGCCGTCCGTTGAGGTCAGTCGTCCCATGGACGGATTTATTTTATAGACAAGTCAACTCATTTAAAAAAAAAATCACTTTGACCATGTTTTCTTTTCACAGTGAACAAGTCTATATATACACGTTATAGACATTGTTTGATATAAAACACAATATCTACATTGTACTTACACTTTTATTAACCTGCTACTTCTGGTTCATCTTTGATTAATTTTAGTCACAAATGAGTCAGTTTCCTCTGCTTGTAGGACTGTACTATCCCCTTAACACCTTGGTCAAACAGGTACCAAGTGATAGTGCAAATTAATCAAGCATTCAAGAGTCTTATCAACTCTCTCTTACTTAAAAAACAGGCATTACCTAGACAAGAACTCTGAAATGGTCAGACCTGGCACATGCTTGTAATCCCAGTGACTAGGGAGGCAAAGGCGGGAAGATCGAAGGTTCTAGGCCAGAGGCAGCCTGTGTAATTTAGAGAGACCCTGTCTCAAGATAAAAAATGAAAAAGGGGCTGTGGGTACAGCTCAGTGGTAGAGCACTTGCAAAATATGTGAGAGGCCCTGGGTTCAGTGCGTGGAGAAAAAAAAAGTAAGAGCTCTGAAATGGTTTTGGATTGAAGGCAGCAGTCTAAGAATGTCATATAAAAGAACCTTTCCTTTTAAAGTATTCCAATCCTGCATGAAATGTAGGCCCCTTTTCCACTAAGTAGGATAGAAACATATTGAAACAAACAAACAAAAAAAAAAAAACAAGTCATTCAAGAAGAGACTATTAAAACCTTTAAAGTTATAACTTAAAGTTTTAACAAAAATTCAAAATTACTTTTTATAAATAGGAGCAATTTACTTTTTTAAAAGGAAGGTGAATTTAGTCATTTTATCAAAACAACCTAAAATCAGTATCCGCACTACTGGTTAAGTCAAAATTAAGGTTTCAATGTAGATTTGCCAGTGCACCAAATATTTCAGGTTTCCAGAACACCAGAACATTGATTTCCTTTTCTCATACAGCTTTTCAGTTCTTCTGTGAAGATTTTCTGTAGCAAAATGTTGTTCCCAAGTCCAATTTTCTGAATATGCCAATACCAGCGATCATCATCCAGCATTAAAATAGCCTTTATCACCCTCAATATCCACTTCCTGGTCAGAATCCTCTGAAATCTCTGAGTCAAGGTCTTCCTGGGAGGCAGGGGAAGGCGAACATTGAGAACTATCCAAAGCAGCACCTTTATTCTGTTCACTAGGCAAGTCTTCCCCTTGATCACAGGGATTGTCCAAACTTTCTAGCTCATCTTTTTTATTGCTTTGAGGATTCTCCTGAATGAAAATGGACATTGGTAGGATCATGAAATATGGAGAAGTAACAGGTATAAATCAAAATGTCCTGTCATTCTGCACTGTCCTTTTAATTTTTAGTCTATCAAATGTTTTCAGTTATAATCCTTATTCAGAAAATGCGTACTTGTGATTATTTTCTATTTGAAAGAAAAGTATGTCACATCAAAGAAAGATTATATTGTTGCCAGATAAGAACCAGTCATGAATATAAGTTTAAATGTATTATATCAATTGAACACTTAAAACCAGTCCAGACTCATAGTCTCAAGATTCTTAAAAGTTCAGGGGGTTATCTTCATTCTTTAAATATTTAAATCTTGCCAATTAACAGAGTCATCTAGACATTTTAAAAGAAAAATGTTAAGGGATTGGATTATATTATGTGCAAGGCCCTGGGTTTGATTTCTAGCACCACTACACCCAAAAGTTAATGTTGAATTAAGAAGAAAGCTTCAAAAGATTGAACCCTTCTTCATTCATTGTCTGGGGTAAATTTATGAACATCTACACATACAAATATGTAATAAGTTACAAAATCATGGCAAGAAAATGCAGAATTGGAAGAATCTTGCCAAATGAGAACAGAGACTAAAATTTGCTTAAAATTTAGGGCAACACCCTCAATTTCTATATTATATAAAAATCATGATTTTAAAAGTCACTGGTAAACTAGAATCAAGCCTTTGAACAAAAACTGAGCTGATGAATTTTTAATCCTGTGCATATCTAAAATGGATATGAACATTACATAAAAACATTGTGATATACTAAACATTGTGATTTTTTAAAACAAGACTATAAAATAATATATTCACCAAGTTTGCAATCATGTAACCAATAGATGCACAAGGTCAGAGATTGCAAATATTTAAACCGTGTTAAATGAAATCATGGGAATTTTATTTTCTGTTTCACAATGTTTTTGGTGTCTATCTTTTAATAAAAAGTAATAATCAATAAATTTTTAAATCCACATTAAATTTCCCCATTTGTATTACTGTTTCCAAATATTTATCATTTAAAAACCTCATATGCATTGGCAAATGAACAATTCAGTAACTGTCAGATAACTTCAGAAACATCCAGATTAGGGCATCAAAAACAAATCTTTAGCTTTAAGTCAACAAAGCTTCTTTAAAAACTGAATCAGCCTTTATTCTTTATCATGTGTAACAGGTCATTGGAAGAAAGATTGTTAGAAAGTTTAATTTGTTTTCCAAACAGGCTTGGATATTTTCTTACATGTTTGATATTAATTTTAAGAGCTGGCATTAGATGAGAAATAATTTTTAAACTCTTTGATATTTAATTCTTCTAAAAAACTAGTGCAAACAAGACTTAAAGGTGTTTGTATCTTTATATTTACCCTTGAGTTCTGCCTGGTTTTATTATGGCTGTGTAAATAAAAGAAACAATTTTCAACCAAAGATAACTGCTTAAGTCATTTACTGTCAATTACTTTATCTTTCCTGCGTTAATTAGATAAACAACATATGGGGTTTATAAAACAATTAGCCAGGAGTTTTACTGGCCAGTGTGTGAAAACCCAAGCATAATTGATATAGGAACTGCATTAGGTGCTTTTAGCATTACTGCCACCTGAGCAACTCATCCTGAATTTCAGCAGGACTATTTGCCTTTTTAATCAAGGTGAAGAGGTTAAATAGTCTCTCAAATGACTTTTGCATACAACCCATAACAGGCCTTGCATTGAGATAACATGATACAAATATTTATTTCCATAGAAACAAAACCATGTCGATACCTGTTTTAGTCTTCTCCATTTAGCTCGCCGGTTCTGAAACCAGGTTTTGACCTACAGGAAAGAAAGAAAACTTGCTAACAGCCCAACATCCTGAGGCCCCTAGAGAGGAGGAGAGAAGCAGACTGGGGCCAAAGAGCAGACCAGCCCTCCAGAAGCTGGACAGGGTTGGAACATGCCAGAGCACACGGTGGCTTCACATCTCTCCAGGGCTCTCATTCACCTAGTCACCCTGGCCCCAGAAGCCTGCCCAGGGAGGAGGCCCAGGACGCTTACCTGTCTCTCGCTGAGCTGCAACATCTTGGCCAGACGCTTCCGCTCAGGCGGGGAGAGGTATTTCTGGGTCTCGAACTTCTTCTCCAGCTCGATGGTCTGGTCGTTGGAGAACCTCACCTGGCCACCTTTCCTCTTATGCAGAGGCCGTTGCAAGAAGGGGCTCCAGAGCAAAGGTTTGCCTGCAAGCAAGAAAGGTGATTAGCAACAGCAGGTCCTTAGAACTGCCTGACCCAGGTGTGGAGATGTGACACATCAGGGACGCCACCCAACCACATTCACATCACATACACCCACCAGCACAGGGACTCAACACGCTCCCAACAATACACACACCTACCCTGACACATACCCAAACACTCGACCTCGCACAGTTAAATTGTATATGCACACTGACCACCCCTATTAACTCAGACACGTATATGCAATCATCACACCTATGTTGTTGTTAGGTGACTTACAGAGTCTATCGTGTACTACAGAAGAAAACACTCCTAACACCATGTCGTGCCCAACACTATGTCAGTACTTCTCTATTACTTATAGGGTTTTCAATGGCTGATTGTTTCCGGATTATTTCGGGAGTGGGCTGTCAGGTCCTTCTCCCATTTTTGTGGTGCTAAGAATCAAATCCAGGGTCTCAAAACGCGCGCGGAGCAGCACTCTACCAATTGGGCTAATCCCCAGTTCATTAACCTGTAGTTAGATACAAACACACAAACACCCAAAACAATGTTTGCTTTAAACAACATAACCCTCTTTCGCCAGTCCTTCTTGAATTTATGCACAATTTTGCACCCCTAAGTCTTTTCCTTTGGTGAATCACATTTTCCAAATACCCGACTGGGTTCCTTTTGGGAATGAAAGGGACTATTACGCTATCTAAGGCCTCCTTGAGTGGAAGCGCTGGGGCCGGGCGACTTCAGGCCGCGAGTGAGGCCTCCAATCCTAGGGGGGCCGCAGCCTCCTCTGATTTCACACCCAGCCCGCGGGGGCGGCCAGTTAAAGCCACCCCGTGGACTATGGCAACATTTCCGTCAATGTGTTTCCTGTTGGTCTATCTCAAAAAAAAAAAAAAAAAAAAAAAAAAGCCTTTGCTTCCTCCTGCGCAGTCCCAGCAGTAACCCAAGAAAACCCAGGGTGCGCTCTGTGAATACGTTCGTCCCCAGGCCCAAAGTAATTGAGGGTCCCTCTCTGGCCCCAGTGGGGAACACAGCCACACCAGGAGCGGTGGCACCATCCCCTGGAATTAAAAAAAAACACAAATATGATAATCTTTTAAAAAACAAAACTATAACAGCACATATCCCAAATCTCTTTCATGGTAGGAAGGAAAGTTTGCACTAGAGGCTGCGCCATAATAATGGTGACATTAAAATGTTAATTAATTAAAATGTTAATTGTCTCCAGGGTCCCTACTGAAGCTGCTAATAGCAGAGTTGATTTAAAACTATGGTGCTCCAGGCGAGGTGCCCGTTTTCTTATTTACACAAGGGCTCCAGACCCCTAGAGGAGCCCAGGGCCACCTAGTCCAGCCACTAGTGGCTTATTTCTTAGGTTGCGCACTGAGGGCACAAGCCCTGAAAATTCTATGTGCCCAATGTGTTCGCGCTGCGCTTTCCTAACTGGCGCCTAGGACCTGCACCTTTCTACTCCAAACGTGTGTAGGTCAGTCCGTCCGTCCGTCAGGGCGACTGCAGGTCTGCACCTAAACGTTTTTAAAGCTGGCATTGTTTTTGCGAGATTTTGCTTACGTCAGGCTTCAGACTGGTGCAAAACAGCTTTAAAAAAAAAAAGGAAGCACTGGTTATTTTAGCTGCCATAAAGTCACATCCCACACAGAGGAAATGAACAATATCAGAAAAACGGATCCCGGCTATCAGAAGTCGAGTGTTTCCTGAATTTGCCTGTATTGAGGATGTCGATAAAATAATCAGCAGCGTGCACTACTCCGGGGGAAGGGTCTGCTTCATGCAGCCAGGAAAACACTTAACAGCTTCTGAAACCAGATTTACTCCTATCGAGAACTCAAGATTTCCTGTATGAACGGAAAGGGTCAGGCTCTTTCACTGCACAAGCTTGTTGAACCAAGTCCAGCCCTGTAACTACCCGGGCCCGGCAGCTCTCCCTGCAGGGGCCGGCCGGGGGCGCCTCCCCATGCTCTTCCCCGCCCCTCCCGCTAAAGGGGACCCCCATCTCCGGGGGACGCGCGCTGCCAGGACTGCCAGCGGCGCCGCCCGGGGGTCTCTCCCTGGTCCGCGCGCCCGGACACCCGCAAGGTGCAGGGAAAGCAATCTGAGTCAGAGTGCGGTCAGCGCGGGCTGCGCGTCGCCGGGACCCGCGCCTCCTCCCCGCGCGCGCCCGGGAGCCGCCTCTAGACAGCTTCTGCCGCAACTTTCTATTGCCTTTCCCCGCCGCCCCCGCCGCCACCCGGGCGCTGCCACCTGCCGGGCGGCGCCGTCCCCGCGGTCGCCCCGGCTTGGCCCCGCCGTGACCCAACCGCCTTACCCAGGGGATCGTGGCGGAGCAAGGCGTGCGTATAGTCGTTCACCGTCCGCGGGAAGGGGTACAGGGGGCCCCCGAAGCCGCCCGGGCCGTAGGCTGCGGCCAACGCGGCCGCGGAGTGGTGCGAGAAGGCGGGGTGGATCGGCGTGGGCTCGTACACGGGGGTCCGGTAGGAGGACACCAGGCTGGTGAAGGAGGAGTTGGGGGACGGCAGCGTGGGCGCGGGCGAGGGCGCGGCGGGCCCGCGGCCCAGAATGTCCTCGATGTAGAACGGCGTCGGGTGCGCGGGCTGGAGCAGCGGCGTGGGCGCGTACAGCGGCACCCCCACGGCGCCCGCCGCGCCCGCCGGCCCGGGGTGTGGGTACTGCATGGCTGCGTTCGCTCCAGCCCTTCGGAGAGCCGCCGGCCCGCGCCCCGGGCTACATTTATCCGCGCCCGGAGCTCCCGGCGATAGGCTCCGCCGGCCGCGGGGTGGGGCCGCGCGCGCCGGTCCCTTCCTGCCGCCGGGCCGTGCGGCCAATGGCGCGGGGCCCCGGGAGCCGCCTCCCGCCCCTACCCCTGGCCCGCCCCCGCCTGGCGAGCTCCCCGCCCCCGAGACGCGACGGCTCTTGGGCTCCAGGGACCCTGCGCCCGGGTGCAACGCCGCCGCCGCCGCCGCCGTCGCCGCTCGGGGCTCCAGGCTCCCTGGCCGCGACGCCCTCCAGCAGAGCCCGGCCGCGTCCGTCGGGAAAGCGCGAGGGAAGCGGCGGCCGGGAGCGCAGACTCCGGCGTCGGGAGTCCCAGCCCCGAGAGACCTCCGCCGACACTGAGGGGCTCTGTCACGCCTCGGCCTGGGGTGAATGCGCTGGCCCCAGGCGAGGGGCAGCGGGATTCGGTGGGTAAGGAGGCCGCTGGCAGGGCCTCGCCTTGGCAGCCCCGGGAGAACCCCCCTGATCGGTGCGCTCCCCGGAGTAACGGTGGCAGTAGCTGTTGCCTAGGGCGCTTCCTGAGCTCACAGCTAGAGAATGCCCTGGATCCCTTCTCGGGAGAAAGAGCCCCGGCCCAGCGCGGGTGTAGACGACTGGACTTGAGCTGCTCGAAATTCTGAGCTGCTCCAGACCGCTTTACTTGGGGTATCCCCACCCCGACTCAGCTACTTCTTAGGACTCTGGCAGAAGATGCTCTGGGGAGGAATCCTTAGGAGGCCCGGGTCTAGGACTCTCGGGGGAGACTATGCAATCTTCGATCCAATGGGGGCTGCTTCATGTCCTCTCTCCCCCTGTCTTGAGGGTCCCAGCCCCACGCAGTCGGAAGACTCCGTTTTGCACGTGTTTTCTATTGAGGCTGTGGCGCTGGTCCGTGTGGCCTCGGCCCTGTGCGCCTTCACTCGCCTCTGGGGCAAAGGGGCATTTTCTTGATTGACGCCCTCCTGCGGCTGTCACACCTCGCAGTGAGCAGTTTCTGCTAAGGTCCTCTATTAATAGAAAAATTCTATGGCTTTTTCTACTGAAGGACTCTTAAAATTTACAGTTTAGGACTTTCTCCAGCTGCAAAGGGACCGAAGTAAGAGGAGGACAGGCCTGGAGGCTGGAGGGCCTGGGTGTGAGTTTCACTTTGCCAGTGCTTGATGAGCAACTGCTGTGTGACAACAGTGAACAAGACACGTGTAGTTACTGTCTTCACAGAGGCGGGAAACAAGTTGAACACTGCAATACATGTGTGCTAGAGAGGAAAGGTGCATCATGATCTGAAATCTTGTAACAAGGGGATGTCTCCTACCTGGGGGAGGGAGAAGCAGGGCACATTAAGGAAGGGACAGGCTTCCCCAAGGAAGTATGTTTGAAAGATAAATAGATATCAACAAGCCTATGATGTGAGAGAGACATTCCAAATCAAAGAATGAACAGGTGTTAGCTAATACAACTATGGTCAATTCATCACCCTAGGCTTTTCTCATCTGTCATATTTGGGACTTAGCTAAAGGTTCCTACTTGTTGGGAATGGAGTCATGGAGATCTTTCAGAATCTAATGACAAACAAGAGCTGCAAGTGCAGATGAACCCAGCAAGTGTAATATGCTATTTATTTGTTTACTTATTTATTGAGACAAAGTCTCATAGCCCAGGCTGGCCTCGAACTTCCTATCTTCCTGCCTCCCTAGTGTTGAGATAACGGGCTGGTGCCACCCCACCCAGCCTTCATTTGAGTTAAAACCTTGGGGCAGACTAAGAATATATCGCTGTCTTTATTATATGAATTATCTTTGGAAGGATAGCCAAAAAAACAAACCAAAAAAAACCCCTGACTATCCATGAAAAAAAAAAATGAGATTGGAGGGAGAATTACCTTTTGAGTATTTGGAGAACTGAATCATGTGCATATGTGACCCATTCGTAGTATAAGTAAGTCCTTGAAGAAGTAACTGGTTCTAGGTCTAGGGCAGGAAAGGTAGAAGATGAACTCAAACACATCTTGGGCCAGAAACAATGGTAAGAAAACAGGCTGTTTTAGAGGGGCTTCCATTGACCAAACTTGGGGTGGTTTCAGCTTCAAAAATACATTATAAATTACAATACATTGAGTCCACAGTTATAACTTAAGCAAAAGAAAGGGAGTGTGGATGGGAGAATGGCAAGAATGCCACCTAACAAATGCAGAAAATTTGATAAAGTCAAGCCAGCCAGTTGTGGTGCTCACCTGTAATTCCAGCACTCAGGAGACAGGCAACAGGGTCGATGTGAGTTTGAAGCCAGTCTGGTATACATAGTGAGCTCCTGTCTCAAGGACAGAAAAGAAAGAGAGACAGAGAAAGAAAGGAAGGAAGGAATTAAAAAGGAAGGAAGGCAAACAAGAAGAAAATTAATTGGTAGTGAGAAAATGTAATAATTCATTCAGGAAAGAATCACTGGACACCACAACCACTGGTGAAATGTTGAGGAGCAGGATTTTCACAAGGTCTCATCCCCAGTGTTGGATTCTGGGTTTCAAAAAAAACTATAAAACACATTTTGGGCAAAAATAGGGGAAAAGAAATATGAATTGTATGTTAGATGATAGTATTAAATTAATGTCTTAGGAGTAAAGTGGGTGTTGGGAATTATATGAGAAAATTTCCTTTTTCTCAGGAGATGCAAACTAAAGTATTTAGGGGTGATAGGTCATGATATCTGCAACTTTCAAATAGCTCAGTATACACATGTGCACATAGTTATGCATACATATGCACACATTGATGTAAATATATACATATGTAGCCGGGTACAGTGGCACATGCCTGTAATCCCAGCAACTTGGGAGGCAGAGACAGGAGGATTGCAAGTTCGAGACCAGAGGCAGTCTGCGTAGTAGCAAGACCATGTCTCAAAAAATTTAAAAAAACGAGTTGGGTGTGCAGCTTAGTGGTCTAGCACTTGCAAAGCATGCAGGCATGAGGCCCTGGGTTTAACCCCCAGTACCGCAAAAAATAAATAAATAAATAAATAAATATGTACACACACACACACACACGTATACATAAAAGGATAAACTAAATATAGAAAATTATTACTTGGTGAGTTTAGGCGAAGAGAATAAAAGCGTTTGTTGTACTATAGTTTCAATTTCTCTGTAGACTTGAAGGTTTTCAGTACAAAAATTGGATAAATAATTTGGTTTTGTATGTTAGAAAATGGAACCACCAGCCAGGCATGGTGGCACACACCTGTAATGCCAGCAGTGGGAGGTGGAGGCAGGAGAATCAAAAGTCAAGGCCACCCTGGCTTACATAGTGAGATCCTGTCTCCAAAAAAAGGAAAGAAAATAAAAAGAAATGAAAGCACTATCTCATATTTTTAAAGGTAAAAAATATTAAATTATTCATTTAATCTGCCTACAATTTCACTGGTCCCTTACTCCTGGAAAGCATTAGTGGAAGGTTTCTTGGGAATCATTAGTTTCTCTGTGGGACAGCTCTGATATCTGCCGACTCCACTGGTCATTCTCATCACATGGCCTGATAGAGAATTCAGGGTTTTCTTCTGTAGTCCAGAAAGACACGGGATCTAAGGACCAAAGGACAGTTATCATCTGAAGTTCAAAATGTGCCTTTGAAAGTTATATTTGAGTCTTCAAAGATTGGGACTTCAGTAAAGTAAGCAGATAACTATTTTTCTCACAAAATCTTTCCCTCTCATTTTGTATTTCTTTGTCCTGGCCCTCCTACCTAGTGAGTAACTGGAAGGATTACTCCAATTAATGTCTTTACTGAAATCACTAGCCAGCCTTCCTTCTCCCTCTTCAAAAATGGTATGAATTTATGGTAATAGTTTATTCTGTGATTGATGCAACCACCAGCCAAAAAGAGCTGAATCTACAAACCTTTCAAAAATAAATATTAAAATGCTAGAGAAATAGTCACTAATACAGGATTGTTAAGTAATCACTAATAAAAAGAAGCATCGTTCTTTTCTATGATGCAGCCACAGACCCTGTGAAGTGGATGGAGATCTTAAAAGGCACTGGTATAACATTCCAATTTGGCTACATAATCCTCACCAGCAAACCAAAGGACTTAATTCTGTTAAGCTATATAACACCACATTTTTTGAATCCAGTCATCAGATCCATGTTCACTTTGCTGTAGTTAAAAAAAAAATTACAACCACATTTGTGAATGTCACATTTATTGAACTACATAATTTTTAATATCACTTGTGTAGGTTTTATAGTTTGTTTTATTGTTTTAAAAGTCATTTGGGGCTCTAAAAGAACTAGATTTTTCCAAAGTTGTCCTTATGATTTTTTTTTCACACAGTCAGAACTAATAAAACAAAACTGTTGTAGCTATTTAATTCAAAATCTCTTGGAGTTTCAATATTTTTTCTCTGCTGGATACTAAAACCAATAAAGCTACATGAGATTTTAATTATATACCAAATTAAACAAGACTCCGTCCAAAATTTGACACCATTTATTTTAGCCATTGCTATTGTACAAAAGACCAAATTTTGTAAGAATAAAAGTTATATCTCACTTCTAATTTATCAAGTAGTAACTTAGGTAAACTTCTTGCAACTTGCTTTCCATAACTAAATACATGTAGAGGTAAAATTTCAAATTAGCTATAGCTTAAAAGCATTGATGGATTTTGTTTTAGCAAAGCATATTTATACTACAAGTTTTATTACCTTCAACTGTTGGAATGAGTAATTTATTAAATCACATACCAAATAATTTTATTATATCTTATTTAACATTTGACAAAATCTAATCAATGTTTAGTGTTTTTATTACCTCACAAAATGCCAATCTAGTCAAACAGAAATGTCTTGTCTGTATCATGAATGAGATCAAAGCACTGAAATACATGGGCAATAGTCACCGTGACATCTCTCACCCATGTTCTCTTTCCATATTTGACAGACTACAATATGTATTACATAGCACTAATGTGAGTGAATTCTACTGACCATGGAGCTTTAGGTAGAGTTTATGATATTTATTTGTTCAATTTAAAAAGTTAGAAAGAGCTGTGTGCAGTGGCGCATGCCTGTAATCCCAGTGGCTCAGGAGGCAGAGCCAGGAGGATTGCAAGTTCGAGACCAGAGGCAGTCTGTGTAATTTAGTGAGACCCTGTCTCAAAAAGTAAAAAAATGGGCTGAGGGTGCAGCTCAGTGGTCCAGCACTTGCAGAGCATGCAAGCGTGAGGCCCTGGGTTCAACCCCCAGTACCAAAAAAAAAAAAAAAAAAAAAAAAAAAAGTGAGGAAAAACAATAATTAGAGAACTCACATTTTCAAATGGGCACAAGATCTGAATAGGCATTTCTCCAAAGAAGATATACAAATGGCTGATAACACATGAAAAGATGTTCTACATCATTAATCATCAGGGAAATGCAAATCAAAACCACAATGAGATACCACTTCACATTAGGATAGCTACAATAATTTTTAAAAAACAAAACAAATGTTGTTGGGGATGGGATTGGGAATCCTCATACTTTGCTAGTAGCAATGTAAAATGAAACAGCTGCTTTGGAAAATAGTCTGATTCTTCCTGAAAGGGTTAAACAGAATTACGTAATACCTGTGGAATACCAGTGGAGTACTGGCTCCAGTCGAATACTGCAATTCCACTCATAGGTATATACCCAAGAAGGGAAAATTTATGTGCACAAAAACTTGTTCACAAATATTCACTGCAGAATTATTCATAATAGCCCCAAAGTAGAAACATATTAGCCAAAAAAATGAATAACCCAAATGTCTGTCAAGTGACAAATGGATAAGTAAAACGCAGTATATCTATACAATGAAATATTGCTTGGTAATAAAAAGGACTGAGGTTCAGATACACACTACAATATGTATGAACTTTGAAAACATTTTTTTCAAAAGGGGCGAGACTGATAAGACCACATACTGTATCACTCAGTCAAAATGAAATGTCTAGCAGAGTCTAATCTATAGCTACAGAAAGTAGTTTAGTGGTTGCCTAGAGAAATTGAAAGTATATGAAGAATCACTGCTAATGGGCATAGGGTTTTCATTATTGGCTTTTTTTCGTCTTGTTTTTTTTGGGAGGGGATTGTTGGTTTGTTTTGAGACAGGGTCTATCTGTGTAGATTAGGCTAGCCTGGAACTCACTATATAGACCAGGCTGGCCTCAAACTCACATCAATCTTCCTGCCTCAGTCACCAAGTGCTGAGATTACAGACACATGCCACCATGCCTGGCTCAGTTTCTTTTGAGGGTAGTGAAAGTGTTCTAAAAGTTATTGTGGTGATGGTTACACAACTTGTGACTATCCTAGAAGAAAACACCAAGTGGGGGAATTTACGGTATGCGAATTATCTCAATAACACTGTTATTATGGGGTATTTTAAGTTATGGAAGCATGTCACCCTGGAAGCCAGTAATGTAACCTGTAAGAGTTTTAACAAATGTTACAATATTAGAAGTGAGATTTTAACATATAAGCTAAATCTAAAGATGCGCAGCCAAACTGCTAAGCAAAAACACTTGAAAAACTACCTGAAATAATGACCCAGGACTCTTGCTTTCTGGATGTGGGCCTTTCTAATCAACACATCAACTTTCTCTCCTAGGTCCTATGCCCTTTTGTTGTCATTTTTTCACCAGGAAAGTGCCCTTCTAATCACTACCCAGAACAGAGAAGAGGGATTTCATTGCTAAGGATCCAAATGTCTGAAGGAAAAAGCCAGCCCAGATTCTGATACTGATTTTTAAATTTTCATGAAGCCATTTGAGATCTTATGGGCATAAAATTCCCCCATCCTTAACTCTGAAGATTCTATTCTGAGAAAAAGAAAAGGCAACAAATGTCACGGTGCCCTGTCCACAAGGAAGTTACAAGACCTCTGTTCTTCAAGGATGCTGGTGAGAGAGAGAGAGGGGGGGGGGGCGTGAGCAAGCATGAGCGAGCGCTCAGTTCAGAGAGAGGTAGAAGAAAAACATTGTGGAACTCGAAAGTATGGGGATTTATGAGCTTGGCAGTGATCACCTCCTAAGAAAAATGGAAGCTTCCAGGTAACAACACGTGAGCTAACTTACTGGAACTCACCCTCCTGTTCCACAGGACTTCATCTCAGTTCAAGCATCATCTGGATTCCTGAGGTCACATTTGCACCCCTACTTGTGAAATGGACCAGAAATACTGAATTATTTAAGGCTGGCTCATCAAAGAAGTCTGGGACTATTAGAGAAGTGGGAAATATTACTCACTCCACAGTTGGCCCTAAAAGGGAAGTCCCTAGCAGAAATTATGGATCTCACAAGAAACCGATAACACTGGTTGCTTAGAAGAAGAGAACTTGATAATGGTGGGGAATATAGGGAAGAATGGGGCTGGGATTTGGCTCAGTGGGTAGAGCGCTGCGCTGCAGTCTCTGAGGTCCCGAGTTCAATTCCCAGCACCACAAAAATGGGAGAAGGGCCTGGCAATCCACTCCCAAGGCAATCCCGAAGCACTCAGCCATTGAAAACCCTATGAGAGTCACTATGAGTCAGATACCTAACAACAACAACATAGGGGAGAATGCAGTAAGAAATGGCTTCAGGCAGCACACCATTTTGTACCTTCTGAATTTTGAACTCAGTTCTTATGCAGTATCTGCATTCACCAAGGGCTCAATAGACATTTTTGAAAAGATGAGTGAGTGCAGTCAAACAAACATGATTTTGAAATCAAGTTCCAGCATTTTTACCATGAATTTTTTTTTTCCTTTCTTTACATTTTTTTCCCTAGTGCCGGAGATCAAACCCAGCAGCAACATGGACATACTATGCAAGCACTCTATTACTGAGATATACCCCCAGGCTTGGTTAGTTTCTTAACAACTTTAGTCTCTCTTTTCCTTAAAAGTAGCACAGATTGTAAGAGTGTCTCTCTCATAATATTGAGGATTAAATGAGTTACTGCATGTGAATCACTACTATACAGTAAGCACTCAGTAAATGGTAGCTTTGGTAATGATGATGATGAAGGTACTATTGCTACTGCTGCTGCCAACGACTGCTACAATAATAATGATGGAGAAGTAGTCCCAGGGGCTCTCCTGTTTCTTTTGTGGTAATAAGGCATTGCTCTAACAAGTATTGCTTGAAATCAATGTGCATCATCTGGATTTTAGAAATCTTTGATTACACAGAAGTTATCCAATTAGAAATTCATCCAAGGCCTATCATACTGTTGTTAGGTGCCATGGAGGTGGTGCTGGCTCATAGTGACCCTGTGTACAAGCGAAACAGTATTATCATGCTTCTCTGCTATTCATAGGGTTTTCAATGGCTGATTGTTTTGGGGGAGTGGGTTGCCAGGTCCTTCTCCCAAGCCTATAGCACCTAGTGTTCCCAGGTGGTCTCCCGTCCAAGTACTAACCAGGTCCAACTCTGCGTAGCTTCTGAGATCTGACAGGATCAGACACCATAGTGGTACAGCCAGATATAAATATCTAGTGGGGGACGTAAAGATTAGTAGGAAAAGTTTCCTGCCCTCAGGGAGATTTGTTATAATAGTGTGGATAAGTGTATTTCCTGATAACAATCTCAACATTGTCTGATTTTTGTTATGGTAATGAATTTAATCCTAATGAACATATAACATAAAAATTCAAGAGCTACAAATGCAATGAACCTGATACTTAAGATTCTGCAGTTACATGTAGGCACCAGGCCTTGGGTTAAACCCCAGTACCACAAAAGGGAAAAAAAAAAAAAAAGATTCTGCAGTTAGTATGGCAATGAGCAAGATATCCATAGACAACCTTCTAATCTTACTTTTGCTTAGTATCTGGACTTTTTATATGCTCTTTATATATATTCATGGGTACAGAAGGTAGTATTGCCCTGTGGCTAAAATCATAGGCCTTTCTCTGGTACTTCTAAACCCTATGATTTGGGGCAAGGAAATTATTCTGTCCCAGACTGTGCTTTCTTTATTCCTTTATTCTTTTTCTTCTCTTGTGTCATTTAGCCCATCTAAGGAAAAAAAAAAAGCTAGGCTAGTAATGAGAACTATATCATATGGTTGAGGGGGGGTTATTTTATTTATTTATTTACTTATTTATTATTTTTTTGAACTAAGGTCTGGTTGTGTAGCAAAGGCTGGCCTGGAAGAGGCCTGGCTGGCCTCTGTAGACCAGTCTGGCCTTGAACTCTTATGGATCCTCCTGCATCAGCCTCCATTACAGGCATGTGCCATGATGCCAGTGACTGGGAGGAGTGAATGTATTACTGCCTTTAAGTTTTTTTTAGCACCATGCCTGAACCAGTAAGTTCTCAACTTCTTTCTGTTGGAGGAGAGTAAATAGATTTTTCCTGGTTGTTGTTGTTAAGTGCCATCCAGTCAAGTTGGACTTATAACCACCCTATGTACAACACAATGAAACACTACCTGACACCGTGCCAGACACACAATCATTTTAATGTTTGAGCCCATTGTGGCAGTCACTGTGTCAATCCATCTAGTTGAGGCTCTTCCCTTTTTTCATTGACCTACCACTCTCCCAAACATGATGTCTTTCTCCAGGCATTGATCTCTCCTGACTACATGTCTAAAATATGTAAGACGCAGTCTGGCTATTCTTGCTTCCAAGGAGCACTCTGGTTGCACTTCTTCTAGGAGAGATCTGTTGGTTCTTTTGGTAGTCTATGGTATATTCAATAGTTGTCTCCAGCACCATAATTCAAAAGCATCAATTCTTTTCCTGTCCCTCTTTCCAGTTTTCACAACCATATGATGCGACTGAAAATACCATGACATGAGTCAGGCACATCTTCATCTTCGTTGTGACATCTTTACTTTTCAACACTTAAAGAGGTTTTTTGCAACAGTTTTTCCCAGTGCAATGTATCTTTCTATTTCTTGACTGCTGCTTCAGTGGATGTTGACTGTAGAACCAAGTAAAGCCAAATCTTGGACAACCTCAATCTTTTCTCCACTTATCATAAAGTTGCTTATTGACCCAGTTGTAAGGATTTCTATTTTCTTGATGTTGAGGTGCAATCCATACTGAAGGCTGTGTTCTTTGATCTTCATCAGTAAATATTTCAAATCCTCATCAGGTTCAGCTAGCAAAATTGTGTCAACTGCATAACACAGCTTGTTAATAAATCTTACTCCAATCCTGTTGCCACATTCTTCATTATAATATCCAGCTTCTCAGATTATTTACTCAGCATAGAGATTGAAGAGGTATGGTGAAATGATACAGCCCTGATTTTAAACCACACAGTGCTTTCTTATTCTGTTCAAGCAACAGCCTCCTCATCCATGTACAGATTCCTCATGAGTACAATTAAGTGCTCCAGTATTCTCATTCTTTGCAATGTTATCCATAATTTGTTGTGATCCACACAGTCAAATGCCTTTGCAGTCAGTAAGACATAGATAGACATCCTTTTGGTATTCTCTGCTTTTGGCTACTATCTATCTGACATCAGCAATGATGTCCTTGGTTCCATGCCCTCTTTTGAATCCAGCTTGGTTTTCTGGCAGTTCTCTGCCTATAGACTGCTGCAATCACTTTTGAATGATCTTTAGCAAACTTTTACTTGCATGTGATATTAATGAGATAATTTCCACATTTGGCCAAATCCCCTTTCTTGGCAGTAGGGACAAAATATAGAACTCTGCCAGTCAGTTGGCAAGGTAGCTGTTTTCCAAATCTCTTGGCATATACAAGTTAGTACCTCCAGTGCTGCATCCATTTGTTGAAATATCTCAATTGGTATTCCATCAGTTCCTGAAGCCTTGTGTTTCACCAGTTCCTTCAAGGCAGCTTTCACATCTTTCTTCAGTATCATTGTTTCCTGATCATATGCAGCCTCTTGAAATGGTTGGTCATCCACCAATTCTTTTTGGTATAATGACTCTGTGTGTTCTTTCTATCTTCTTTTGATGTCCCTGTATCATTTAATATTTTCCCTATAGAATCTTTCTTTCACTATTGCCATTTGAGGCTTGAATTTTTTCAATTCTTTAAATTTGAGAAAAACAGAGCATGCTCTTCCCTTTTGGTTTTCTATCTCCAGGTCTTTGCACATATCACAATATTTGATTTTGTCTTCTTGAGCTGCCCTTTGAAAGCTTCTGTTCAGTTTTTTAACTTGGTCTTCCTTTTGCTTTAGCTGCTTGACATTGTAGGGCAAGTTTCAGAGTCTCTTTTGACATGTAATTTGGTCTTTTCTTTTTTTCCTGTCTTTTGAATAACTTTTTGCTTTCCTCATGAATGATATCTTTGAGGTCATGCCACAACTCATCTGGTCATTAGTGTATAACACATCAGATCTGTTCTTAAGGTGGTTTCTGAACTCAGGTGGGATATACTCAGTGTCATACTTTGGCTCTCATACACTTGTTTTAATTTTCATCAGTTTCAGTTTGAACCTGCCATATGAGCAGTTGATGGTCTGATCTACAATAAACCCCTGGTCTAGTTCTGACTTTTTTTTTTTTTTTTTTTTTTTTTGCAGTACTGGGGGTTGAACCCAGGGCCTCGCGCCTGCATGCTCTGCAAGTGCTGGACCACTGAGCTGCACCCCCAGCCCATTTTTTTACCTTTTTGAGACAGGGTCTCACTAAATTACGCAGACTGCCTCTGGTCTCGAACTTGCGATCCTCCTGCCTCCGCCTCCCAAACCACTGGGATTACAGGAGTGCACCACCACGCCCGGCTTGTTCTGACTTTTGACGGTGAGCTTTTCCATCGTCTTTTTCCACAAATGTAGTCAATTTGGTTCCTGTATGTTCCATCTATAAATTCCATGTGTATACTTGTAGGGATGAGGCAAAGAGAGGAAGAGAGGAGACATGACTCTGAAACTGCTTGGCTCGAGGCTTATCTAGCCCACCTTGAGTCCTGAGGCAAAAACGGCCCAGGACCCTTGTGTGACTAGTTGCAGCGCACCCAGCTTGAGTCCACAAAGATATCACTCTGCTTGGCCCTGGAGGATGGCTGGTTAGCCACAGATGGGTAAGATTCCTCAGGGGAGGAACAACCTAAGACAGGCACAGTCACAGGGGGGCCATCAGGAGAGTTAACAGCTTGTTGTTACCATGCCCAGCTTGAGCTTTAGGGGTTGAGCCCATGAAGCAAGGCAAGATGGCCCCTGCCCAATGCTGCTAAGGCGTGTCCCTCCTCAAATTTCTTGCTGCATTATTATTGCCCGATATCATCTGATTTGTTGGTCCAATCACCTGATGGCACCTAATGGGCTAACCCAAAACGTCATCAAAATGTCACGGGACCTGATTGGTTAACCCAAAAGGCTTATAAGCACATTGCAGAGGAATAAAGTTTGAGTTCTATGTTCCATCCGAGAGAGCTCCTGGAATGATTTATCTCCACCGACTCAAGAGTAGTAGGTTTTGTGTGTGGGGTTTCAATTCCTGGCCAGGTGAAGCGCCACATATAGTCACCATTTATGTTGGTGAAAAAAAATGTATTTGTAATAAAAAGGTCATTGGTCTGGAAAAATTCTATCATGCAACCTCCAGCGTCATTTCTGTCACTAAGGCCATCTTTTCCAACTACTAAGCCTTCTTCGTTTCCAACTTTGGCATTTCAGTCACCAGACATTTTTCCTGGCAGAACAATAGCTGTAGGAACCTAGTTCAGTCCATCTCCTTCCCCCAAGCTCAAGGGGAAAATGATGTTTGGCTGATTGATTTCTTTTACTTCATAAATTATGCAAAATACTATTATGCATGATATGTTGACGGCAAAAAGAAACCAAATGGAATATACATTTCCTAAGTCTTTGCTAGTTTAGAAAGGTGGTTCTCATTGATTCCTTCTGGGTTTCCCATCTTGATTATTGCTATCTCCAACCACCTAGTCACTCAGGCTAAAAACAGGCCATGTTTCAGATAGGGAAGGAGGAAAACAGGGAAGAAGGAATGAATAGTTGAAGTGAAATTATAGCCTAAAGAGGAAAGAAGCAGGTGGGTGCTCAGGTTTGGTTGGGGACTGAAATTATGAAATAGGGAATTGTTCCCAAGACTGGAGAAGTCACCACTGGACTAATGGTTCCTGAAGAGTTGGGGGCTATGCGTTAGTCATCCCTGTCTCTCCAGCACTAGCACTATACTGGCATGAGGTAAGCATCATCAAATGGGGTCACTGATGATCTCCCTTGCCCTAGTAGGAAGAAGAGCAGTATACAGGCAGGAGGTCCAGCCATGAGACCAAGAGGCTTTCCGGCTTTCTAGGGAGAAACAGCCCATTCAGCTTCTCCAGGTGGTGAATGAGTATCCATAGAGCAGACTATGGAAGCATTCTCAGAGGAATAAGGACAAGGGACATTGACAGGAGCAACAATAATCATGATGATTGCTGTGGCATTGCTGTGGTGGCAGCAAAAGAAGGAATGACAACGATAAGGGTCAGAATGGAAGGCAGTGTCCCCTGAGCTTTAATGGCCCATGGCACTGAACCAGAATTGGTGGGTCTCTTCTTCTTCATGGTCTTCAGGAGCACTATCTGTGTAGTTAGAGAGGAGGCCATCACACATGGGGTTCTACCCTTGGAATTGGTGGGAGACCAGCTGAAAAAGACTTGTTATTCTCAACTTTATGATACCTTCCAGAAACTTTTGCTACATTTTGAGAGCCTGGCAGACAGGTAATATTTATATTTGTCAGATGAGGAAATAGGCCCAGAGAGGTTAAACAACTTATCTAAAGGCACAACACTAATAAATAGGAAAGCAAAGATTTAATCTCAAGTAAGAGCTTTCTACTATCTTAATTTGGGGACTAGAATTTAGCCCAGTTGGTAGAGTGCTGCTCTACCTTCTGAGGATGCAGTTTCAATCCCCAGCACTGCAAAAATGGGAGAAGGGTGTGGCTGTCCACTCCTACAAACAACCCTGAAACAACCATTGAAAACCCTGAGGGTCACTGTGAGTTGGACCCAACTCAACGGCACCTAATAACAATTTTGATTTTGACTTATTCAATCAACTAGTCTATAATTCAGTGAGAGAGTAACAGCAGCATCTAAAGGGAAAAATGTTCCGAGTGAGACCTGCCAATGAGGGTGCCTCATTATCCAACTTGCTAAGCCAAGGCATAACAGCAAGGTTTGAAGTTTCCTTCAGTAGGAAATCTTTTGTTTGTTTGTTTGTTTGTTTGATAGTGTCTCATCATGTAGCTTTGGCTGGCCTAAACTACAGGATCCTCCTCCCTCAGCCTCCCAAGTGCTAGAATTATAGGTGAGAACCACCATACCTGGCTCACAAAATTTTTTGAATAAGGTTTGGTTAGACTTAACAGGATATCACATCAAACACTTATTTTCTTAAGTCTCTCCAGGAACACCTTGGGAAAGTATACTTGGAAGGAGAGGAAGGTGACCACAAAGACCAGGAAAGATTCTTGGCCAGTAAGAAGCTAGAAGAAGCGGGAAATAGACATTTGAAAGTGGTAAAGGCATTTGGCAGGGAGTGCCATTAGTACAAGGGCACTAAACTTCTCTGAGTCTTGTTGTGTTGTTGTTAAGTGCCTTCGAGTCAGTATCCGACTCATAGCGACCCTCATAGGGTTTTCAATGGCTGACTGTTTCAGGATTGCCTTGGGAGTGGATTGCCAGGTCCTTCTCCCATTTTTGCGGTGCTGGGAATTGAACTCAGGACCTCAGAGACTGCAGCGCAGTGCTCTACCCACTGAGCTAAATCCCAGGCCCTCTTAGTCTTAGGTTTTTTTTATTCTCTTTTTATTCCTGTTAATTTTTGCTTTATGTGTTTTGATATCATTAGTTGTTTTCAAATACAGATTTGTTATATCTTCTTAGTGGATTGGCCTTTGCTCATTTATAAATTAAATGTCTTTGTTTTCAGCAATACTTCTTGCCTTCAACTCTACTTTGGTAGAGCTTTTAGTACCTTTATAAAATGTCTTTTTGCATAGCCAGGATTTTCTAGAGTAACAGAACCAATAGAATACATATTTAAAATTATAAAAGATGATTTATTAGATTGGCTTGCATGATGAGAAGCTAGATAGTCCTACAATGGCCTTCTGCATGCTAGGGAAGCAGAAAACCCTGTGGCTGCTCTGTCCAAGAAGTTGGAAACCTCAGAACAGGGAATATCAACAAAGCAACCCCAGTCCGAGGATGAAGACCTGGAAGCTCCCTGGAGAGTCATTGATGTGAGTCCACATTGAAAGGCTGCAGAAACTGGAGTCTGAAGCACATAGGCAATGGGAACAGCAAAAGACACACCTGGTCAAGAAGAATCAAGCTTGCACATGCTGGCAGGCTTCCTCCTATTTCTGCTTATTCCATATACGCCCCTAGCCTATTGGATGGGGCTCCCCACATTCAGAGTGGGTTTTCCCTCCTTCTTTGCTGTCCCACATGCCAATAGTCTCTGGAAACATCTTCACAGACCCAGCCAGAAGTGTGCTTTGCTAATTACCTAGGCTTCTCTCAATCCAGTCAAGTGGACAATCAAGATGAACCAGTACTTGGGGGCTGAACCCAGGGCCTCACACATACTTTGCACACGCTCTACCACTGGAATGCACCCTCAGCATAGTCTTATTTCTTATTTTGAGTCAATGTCTCACAAAAGTGCCAGCTGCCTCTGGCTTCGAACTTGCAATCCTCCTGCCTCCACCTTCTGAGTTGTTGGCATTATGCACCACTGTGCCCAGCAGCCATCATCACATTCTTGTAGGCAATACATAGTTGAGTTTCACTTTATCCACTTTGTAGTCTTTATTTTCTAACTTGAATTATTTTACTATTTGTTGTTGTTAGATGCTGTTGAGTCAGATCCAACTTATAGTGTCCCTAAGTACAACAGAACAAAACACTACCCAACACTGTGCCATGCACATGATTTTGTATGTTAAGCCCATTGTTGCAGTCATTATGTTTCTTCTCATTTTGAGTTGTGCCACATCAGCAAAAGGAGGTCCTAGCAGCTTTACTCCATTCCTATCATTAAGGTCAACTCTACTTTGAGGAGGCAACCCTTCCCCAGTCATCTCTTTAATGCCTTCCAGTTTGGGGGGCTCATTTTGGGGCACTATATTTGACAATGCTTCTCTGCTATTCATAGGGTTTTCAATGGCTGATTGTTTTGCAAATGGACTGCCAGGTCCTTCTTCCTAGTCTTAGTCTGAAAGTTCATCTGAAACCTGTCCATCATGAGTGGCCTTGCTGGTATCCAAAATACTGGTGGCATCACTTTCAGCATCACGGCAACATGCAAGCCCCCACAGCGTGACAAGCTGACAGACACATGGGGGTTTTACCATTTAGATTTAGCATGATTAGACATTTGATTGTAAATCTACTATCTTATGAATTGTGTTATATTTGTCCCAAAATTTGGTCATTTTTTTATTCCTTCCCTGTTTTTGGATTAGTTTATATAATTCCATTTCCTCCCTGCATTAGCTTGTTTAATATTTTTTTTTACTATTCTTTTCACGTTATCCAAGGTAATTAAACTTTTACTTGTCAAAGCCTAATGTTCTCTTTAGATTTTACTTGCCAAGATCTAATATAAATTGGAACATTTGCCACCTCCTTAGATAATCAAAGGGTCCTAGAACCTTTAAGTTTTCTTCCCTTTCTTCTATCTTATGGGTTATTTTTGAGGATTTTAATTGAAACAAATTTTAGACCCTACAAAATATTCTTAATTATAGTGATTAATGTACCTTTCCTGATACATTTATGGGCTGGGGTCTAGCTCAGTTGGTAGAGTGCTGCTCTGCTCTGAGACCCTGAGTTTGATCCCCAAAGCTGCAAAGTGGAAGAAGGATCTGGCAACCCACTCTCAAAATAATCCCGATACAATCTGTTGTTGAAAACCCTATGAATGGCAGAGAAGTACTGACTTAGTGCCAGGTTGCCATGAGTCAGACTGACTCAACAGCACCTAACAATGATGCATTTCTATTTTCCATTGTTTTTTATTCTTTCCTACATCTCTAAGATGCCATTTGCTATCATTTTCATTTTCTTTGAAGAACACTCTTCAGTATTTCCTTTTAATACCAGTTTGGTGGTGATGAGATCAACTTTCATTTCATGAGACACATGAACAACATTTAATTCTCTACCATTCCAAAAAAAAAAATTCATTAGATACTTTTGTCTATGCTGGCAGTTTTCTTGCAGCAGTTAGAATTTCTGAATGTTTAGCTGGGTGCAGTGGTGCATGCTTGTAATCCCAGCAGTTCGGGAGGCGGAGGCAGGAGGATCGAAGTTCAAGACCAGAGGCAGTCTGCATAATTTAGCAAGCCCCAGTCTCCAAAAAAATTTTTTTCAATTAAAAACAAAGCAGTAAAAAAAAATGGGCTGGGCATGCAGATCAGTGGTCCAGCACTTACAAAACATGCAAGCGCAAGGCCCTGGGTTCAACCCCCAGTACAGCCAAAAAAAAAAAAAAAAATCTGAATTTTTAAAATTCTCTATTAAATTTTTCTCCACTCTTTAATTCCTTCTTTGGGTTTAGACTTCGGGTTTTGGTTTGCATTTATGGTTTTGATTTTTTTAAAAAACAGAGTTTTGCTTTGTAGCCCTGACTGACCCTCAATTTACAATCCTCCTGCCTCAGCCTGCCAGGAGGTGGGATTATAGATACCTGCTACTATGCCCATCTCGTTTTTCTAGTTTCTTAAAATGAAAGTTAAGCTATTGATTTATTTCTTCTTTTTTAATATGTGTGTACAACTATACATTTCTTCCTAAGCATTGCTTTAGTTTCATCTGTAAGTTTTGATAGTTGTGTATTTGTTTTCATTTAGTAGTGTAGAGTATAATTTCCGCCTGCAGCTGTAGCCCTGTGGCATTGGATCCGGTCAGATCTCGGAAGCTAAGCAGGGTTGGGCCTAGTTAGTACTTGGATGGGAGACTGCCTGGAAACACCAGGTGCTTGTAGGCTCGGGAGACGGACCGGCAACCCACTCCCAAAGATCAATCCTCCATTGAAAACCCTTTGAATAGCAGAGAAGCACTGACAATAGTGTTTCGCCTGTTGTACACAGGTTCGCTGAGTCAGATACCGACTTCATGGCACCTAACAACAAGTAAAATTTCCACATATTTGTGAATTTCTCAAATGTCCTGTTGTTGATTTTTAACTTCACTTCATTGTAATTATACAACATGGTTTGAATGATTTCAGTCCTTTTAAATTTATTGAGGCATGTTTTGTGGCCTAACATATGGTCTATCCTGAGAATGTTCCATGCCCACTTGAGAATGCACACTCTGCTGCTATTAGGTAAAATGTTCTGTAAGTATCCATTAGGTCTCATTGGCTTATTTTTTGAGTCTTCTATTTCTTTCTTGGTCTATTGCTTAGTTGTTCTATAACTAAAAGTGAAAGATTGAGATCTGAAAATGTTGTTTGTCTATTTTTCCCTTCAATTCTGTCAGTTTTTGCTTTATGTATTTGGGGTTATTTTTAATTACATATGTTTATAACTATTTTGTCTTACTGATGTATTGATAACTTTATTATTAAAATATCTACCTCTTGCTGGGCACAGTGGTATGTCCCCACAGTCCTAGCACTCAGGAGGCTGAAGCAGGATGATCACCTGAGTCCAGGAGTTCAAGGCCAGCTGGGCCACACAGCCACACAACTGAGACCCTATTAAAAGAAGAAGGAGGAGGAGGAAGAAGGAGCAGAAGGAGGAGGAGAAAAGGAAGAAAGAGGAGGAGGAGGAGGAAAAAAAGAAGAAAGGCTGTCTTTATATCTAGTATCAATTCATATTTTTTAATTTGTTTTGACACCTGGCACCATGGCACATGTCTGTAACCCCAGCAACTCAGGAAACCAAGGCAGGAGAATCAAGAGTTCAAGGCCATAGTCAGCCTGGGAAATTTAGTGAGATCCTGTCTCAAAATAAAAAATTTAAAAAGGGCCAATTCAGTGGTAGAAAACTTGTCTAGCCTGTGCAAGGCCCTGGGTTCAACTTCCAGTACTGCAAAAAAAAATCCATTTTTGAGTCTATTAGAATAGCTACTATAGGTCTCTTTTGGTTATTATATAAACAGTATAGCTTTTACATTCCACTTATTTTCAACGTATTCATGACTTTGAATCTACAGTGTCACTTATAAACAGTATATAGTTGGATCAAGTTTTATTAATCCATTCTGCTAACGTCTGAATTTTGACTGTTTTTAACTGTTAATAATTTTATCAGCACAGACTTATAATTACAGCTTTACATAGTTATCTTTTAAATCAGATAGGAGAAAAAGAATTATGAGAAAAATATATTTATACTATCTTTTATATTACCTATTTAGTTACCTTACCATTGCTTTATTTTCCCCCCACACATCTGCCAGTTTGCCGAATGGTGGGGGCTTGTGTGTTGCGATGAGGCTGAGAGCTCTGCCACTGTAACCTTGGACATGAGCAAGGTTACCCATGGTGGACAGGTTTTCAGCTGAGCTTCCAGACTAAGACAGACGAGGGAGTAGGACCTGGCCAACCACTCCGGAAACAACTAGCCATTGAAAACCCTATGGATAGCAAAGAAACACTGTCAGATATAGTGCCAGAAAATGAGGCCCCCAGGTTGGGAGGCACTAAAAGACTACTGGGGAAGAGTTGCCTCCTCAAAGTAGAGTCTATGGCAATGACAGAAATGGAGTAAAACCCTAGGGACCTCCATTTGCTGATGTGGCACAACTCAAAATGAGGAGAAACAACTGTAAACACCCATTAATAATTGGAACATGGAATGTACGTAGTATGAATCTGGGAAAATTAGAAATTGTTAAAAGAGAAATGGAGTGCATAAACATTGACATTCTAGGCATCAGTGAGCTCAAATGGACCGGCATAGGCCATTTTGAGTCAGACCATCATATGGTCTACTATGCTGGGAATGATAAACTAAAGAGAAATGGGCTTGCATTCACCATCAAAAAAGACATTTCAAGATCTGTCCTGAAACACAATGTTGTCAGTGATAGAATAATATCCATACACCTACAAAGAAGGCTAGTTATTATGACAATTATTCAAATTTATGTACCCACCACTAAGGCCACAAATGAAGAAAGGGAATACTTCTATCAGCTTCTGCAATCTGAAATAGATCAAACATGCAATCAAGACATACTGATAATCACTGGTGACTGGAATGCAAAGGTTGGAAACAAAGAAGAAGGCTCAGTAGTTGGAAAATATGGTCTTGGTGACAGAAACGAAGCTGGAGATCGCATGATAGAATTTTGTCAGACCAATGACCTTTTCATGGCAAATACATTTTTTTCAACATCATAAATGGAGACTATACACATGGACTTCACCAGATGGAACATACAGGAATCAAATTGACTACATATGTGGAAAGAGACAATGGAAAAGCTTATACAAAATGTCAAAACAAGACCAGGTGCTGACTGTGGCTCAGACCACCAACTTCTCATGCAAATTCAAACTGAAGCTGAAGAAAACTAGAACAAGTATACGACAGTCACAGTATGACCTTGAGTATATCCCACCTGAGTTCAGAGACCACCTCAAAAATAGGTTTAATGCATTAGACACAAATAACAGGAGACCAGAAGAGTTGTGGCATGACATAAAAGATATTCAAGAAGGAAGCAAAAAGTTGTTAAAAAGACAAGAAGAAAAGAAAAGACCAAATTACATGTCAAAAGAGATACACTGGACCTTGCCCTCGAACGTTGAGCAGCTAAAGCAAAAGGAAGACATGATGAAGTTAAGGAACTAAACAGAAGATTTCAGAAGGGAGCTCGAGAAGACAAAAACAAATATTATAATAACATGTGCAAGGAGCTGGAGGCAGAAAACCAAAAGGGAAGAACATGCTCTGTGTCTCTCAAGCTTAAGGAAATGAAGAAAAAATTCAAGCTTCGAGTGGCAGCAGTGAAAGATTCTACAGGGAAAATATTAAATGATGCAGGAAACATCAAAAGAAGATGGGAAGAATACACAGAGTCATTATACAAGAAGGAATTGGTAGATGACCAACCATTCCAAGAGCTTGCATATGAAGAGGAACCAATGGTGTTGAAGGACCAAGTGGAAGCTGCCTTGAAAGAACTGGTGAAACACAAGGCTCCAGGAATTGATGGGATACCAGTAGAGATGTTTCAACAAACAGATGCAGCACTGGAGGTGTGCACATGTTTATGCCAACACGTTTGGAAAACAGCTACTTGGCCAACTGACTGAAAGAGATCCATATTTGTGCCTATTCCCAAAACAGGGGATCCAACTGAATGTGCAAACTATCGGACAATATCATTAATATTGCACACACACTAAATTGTACTGAAGATCATTCAGAAGCGACTGCAGCAGTATATAGACAGGGAATTACTAGAAAATCAAGTGGGATTCAGAAAAGGGTGGGGAACCAGGGACATCATTGCTGATGTCAGGTGGATATTAGCTGAAAGCAGAGAATATCAGAAAGATGTCTATCTATGTTTTATTGGATAACCCTTCGGAAAATGGGAATACCAGAACACCTCATTGTGCTCATGAGAAATCTGTACATGAACCAGGAGGCAGTTGTTCGAATAGAAGAAGGAAACACTGAGTGGTTTAAAGTTGAGAAAGGTGTGCGTCAGGGCTGTATACTTTCACCCTATCTCTTCAATTTATATGTTGAGCAAATAATCCGAGAAGCTGGACTTTATGAGGAGGAACACGGCATCAAGATTGGAGGAAGACTCATTAACAACCTGCGTTATGCAGATGGCACGACTCTGCTTGCTGAAAGTAAAGAGGATTTAAAACATTTACTGATGAAGATCAAAGATCATAGCCTTCAATATGGGTTACGACTAAACATCAACAAAACAAAAATCCTTGCGACTGGGTCAGCACGCAACTTCACAATGAATGGAGAAAAGATTGAGGTTGTCCAAGATTTTGCTTTGCTTGGCTCTATAATCAACACCCATGGAAGCAGCAGTCAAGAAATCAAAAGACGAATTGCTCTAGGAAAAGCTGTGGCAAAAGATCTCTTTAGAGTATAGAAAAGCAAAGATGTCACATTGAAGACGAAGGTGTCTGACTCATGCCATGGTATTTTCAGTGGCATCATATGGTTGTGAAAGCTGGACATTGAACAAGAGAGACAGAAAAAGAATTGATGCTTTTGAATTGTGGTGCTTGAGACGTCTATTGAATATACCATGGACTGCCAAAAGAGCCAAGAAATCTGTCCTAGAAGTGCAATCAGAGTGCTCCTTGGAAGCAAGAATGGCCAGACTGCGTCTTACATGTTTTGGACATGTAGTCAGGAGAGATCAATCCCTGGAGAAGGACATCGTGTTTGGGAGAGTGGCAGGTCAACGCAAAAGAGGAAAACCCTCCACCAGATGGATTGACACAGTATCTGCAACAATGGGCTTAAACATAAATAAGATGGTTTGCCTGGCACACAATCAGCAAGTGTTTCGATCTGCTGTACATAGGGTCGCTATGAGTCGGACTCGACTCGACGGCACCTAACAACAGCAACAACCATTGCTTTTTATTTTTTCATGTGGACTATAGATGCTCTCTAGTGTTCTTTCATTTCAGTCTGATGAACTCTTGTTGGATATAGAATTCTTGGTCAACAGCCTTTTTCTTTCAGTACTTTGAATGTCCTCTCATGGGTTTCTGGCCAGCATGATTTATGATGAGAAATCAGTTGTTAGTTTTCTGAAAGATCTCTTCCAAATGATTGATTGCATTTTTCTTTCTTTAAGATTCTCTTTTCTTTGGATTTGGACAGTTTGATTATAATACATACAGATGTGGGTCTTTTTGAGTTTTTCTTCCTTGGGTTCAATGAATTTCTTGGAAATATAATGTTTTTCAGCAAATTTAAAAAACATTTTGTTTTGTTTTATTTTTTGATATTTTTTGAGACAGGGTCTCACTATGTATTCCAGGCTGGCCTAGAACTCACTACATAGACAGGCGGGCCTCAAATTCACATTTCTCCCTACCTCAACCTCCCAAGTACTTGGATTACAGGTTTGTGCCACCACACCCAGCTTAGGTTTTTATCAATTATTTCTTCAAATATTCTTTCTGTCCCTTTCTCTTCTTTTAGGATTCCTTTTAAGTCAGGCATGTCCAACCCATAGACCATGGGCCACAGGTGGCCCGGGACAGCCTAGTAATGCACCCCCACAAAATCTTTTAATACCATGTGTCTTTTAGTATTTATTTTCTTCATAATCTCATGCATAGTCCCAGTTTTGAAGTTCCAAAGCAATACTGCACATGTGTACAGAATGACACCCAATACTTCTTTGCAACATACTGGGACGGTCCCACAGTATCAAATTCTAACCTTCAAATAAGCATAAATATGTCACAGTCAGTAATGTATGTCAAGTTATTATCCCCTGCCACCCAGTTGTCAAGTGTAATCATGTTGAATTTGAAGTGATTTGAAGCTGCTCAAAGCAACTTAAGAGGACATCAAAAATTACATGAGTTTTCGGCAACTTGGCAAGTAAACCACAATTGCCGATAATATTTTTGAAAATCTAATTCAACCCAGTTCTACATACCACAAAGTGACAATCACAAAATTCACTTGAGAACTAAAAATTGCAACTTCCACTGAACCAGACATTGATATATTAGTTTTACAAAAACAAGGTCAATTTTCCCACTAGTTTTTTATTGTTCTCATTTCTCTAAATTTAAATATAAAAAATAAATGAAGTCTAGCTGGGCACCATGGCATATGCCTGTAATCCCAGTAACTCAAGAGGCAGAGACATGAGGATCACAAGTTCAAAGCCAGAGGCAGCCTACATAACTTAGCAAGACCCTGTCTCAAGATAAAAAATAAAAAAGGATCTGGAGATGTGGCTCAGTGGTAGAGTACTTGCAAAAAAAAGTCATATATATATATATATATATGATTGTTAGGTGCTGTTAAGTGTCCAACTCATAGTGACCCTACATACAACAGGCGAAACAGTATTGTTAGTGCTTCTCTGCTGTTCATAGGGTTTTCAATGGCTGATTGTTTCTTGGGGAGTGGGTTGCTGGGTCCTTCTCCCAAGCCTACAGTAAGTACCTCATGCTCCCAGGCAGTCTCCCATCCAAGGACTAACAGTCCCAACCAGTTTAGCTTCCAAGGTCTGCCAGGATTGGACGCCACAGTGATACAGATGCAGGCATACACATGCTAGTCTCTGGGTTAAACCCCCCAGTATTGAAAAAAAGTAAATTTATAAATGAGGTCTTATTATGCACGTACAGTTATGTGTAGCACAAGACAATTCCTTTTTAGTCAATGTGGCCCAGGGAAGCCAAAATGTTGGACACCCCTGTCTTATGTGTATATTGGTTACACTTGATGATGATCCCTAGGTCTCTGATGCTCTATACATTTTTCTACATTTATTTATTCTTCATTTTCTTCTTTATTGATGTTCTCTAGACTAGATAATCTATCTTCAAGTGTGCTGAGTCTATTTTGCTCGATCAAATCTGTTCAAGCCTGTCTAGTGAATTTTTCATTTTAGTTATCACAGTTTTCAACTCCAGAATTTCTATTTGATTCTTTATCATTTCTATTTCTTTACTGATGTTCTCTGTTTATTAAGACATTGCTCTCATACATTTCCTGATTTAAAAACAAAACAAAACAAAACTTGGCTTCCTTTGGCTCTTTAAATGCAAACAAAATAGTCAACTTAAATTTTGGTTGTTGTTGTTGATGCAGTCTTGGTATTGAACCCAGGAACCCACACATGCTAGATAAGCACTTTACCACTGAGCTGTACCCCCAGCCCTGATTTAAATTGTTTTGTCAAGTCTAACACCTGGGTTTTTTTCAAGGACAGCTTCTGTAAGTTGCTATTTTCCTGTGTAAGAGCCATACTGTATTTCTTTGCCCATCTCATAGTTTCTTAGTTGAGAACCTGAAAATTTCTAATAATATAATACAGCAGCTCTGAAAATTAAATAGCCCCTCCTTGGACTAATCAATGACATCATTTGCTTATTTGGCCACTTTTTTTGAAATTACCTATACAGTCTGTATGCTTTATCCTGTGTGACCACTGAATTCTCTGTTCTGTTGTTGTTGTTGTTAGGTGCCGTCGAGTCGGTATCCGACTCATAGTGACCCTCTGTACAACACGGGAAACACTATTGTCAGTGCTTCTCTGCTGTTCATAGGGTTTTCAATGGCAGATTGATTTTTGGGAGGGGGTTGCCAGGTCCTTCTCCCAAGCCTACAGCTTCTGGTGTTCCCAGGCGGTCTCCCATCCAGGTACTAACCAGGCCTGACCCTGCTTAGCTTCCGAAATCTGACAGGATCGGATGCCACAGGGCTACCGCTGCGCTCTGTTGTTAGTGGTCAGCTACTGATCAGATAGAAATTTATCTAATCCAGTAAGTCTCTCAACCATTGCCTGGAGGCTGTGAGTATCTGTTCAAGCATGCTTCCAATACTCAGGTGGGCAATTTAAGAATCCGGCTTAGCCTTCATCAGGTTTTTTTCAGTTCATGAAGGTCCACCAGATGTGAAAACATAGGACCTTCTTACGTCTTTCCTGGGCATATATACAGACTTGGGTATGCACATAGGCCTATGCATGTGCATGGCCTTTCTAGATTCTCAAAAATGTCAGCAGTTTTCAAAGCCTCTTACGAACATCTCATGGGATAAGGACGTGGCAATCCACTCCCAAAGCAATCCTGAAACAACTAGTCATTGAAAACCCTATGAGGATTGCTATGAGTTGGACTTGACTCAAGGCCACCTAACAACAACAAAAACAACTATGAACATCTCATTTCCCAGCTTTTCCTTTAATGTTATTTTGGTCAGCTTATTGTTTGCCTGAACTGTTATCAACAGCTTCGGGCAGCTGCAATATTAACTATTTCTGCTGGTTGTTCTGAATACATGTCTCCAGGGAAAATGCTGTTCTCACTGAGCAAGGTCTGAGTCAGTTCACATAAAAGCAAGTCTTGTGAGTGGGCATTTCTAAAGAATTGCCAGACAGGTCAAATAATGACAGTTCTCTGAATGTGGTTTCTGGAGAACTCCAAACCCATTCTGTATTAGCCAGGGGCTGCTAGGCTTCTGGCTTTTACTAATATTGTGGGACTCTGTTTTCAAGGCTAATGAGGAGTTAGGAAGAGCAAGGAGAATATGGCAAGTTAAAACATCACAAAGCTAGGCTAGGGATCTAGCTCATTGTTAGTACTTACCTAGCACATGCTAGGCCTTGGGTTCAATCCCCTACACCGTAAAAATAAAACCACCACCACCACAAGGCTCATTATCCTTACTGAGATAAAGCATTATAAAAGAATGAGTGAATGCTTATTCCTTGGACTGTTGTAAGCCTCTGGTTAATTTCCAGAATTCTGAAAAATTTGATATTGACAAGTTATCCTAAAGTTCTTGCTGCTTGTATGGAGGAATGGGTTTTCTGAAGATCTTATTCCACCATTCCCACTGACATCACCTTATTCAGTTCTTCCTCCACCCCTCCTTGTGTTGGCACTGGGGATTAAACCCAAAGCCTTGTACATGCACATACTCTACCACTGAGCTACACTCCTAGCTTCTATAATTCTTTGAAACTACCCTTTCTATGTGCTTCCTTTCTTTCTATTGTAAAATCAGCTGTCAGCCTAGTTGTTGTTCCCATAAAAGTAATCTTTTTCTCTGTGGTTGCTTTTAAGGGTCTTTTAAAAAAATACATTTGGTTTTTAGCAGTTAGGCTATGGTATATCTAGGTATGATTTGTATTTATCCTGCTTAGGGTTTTTTCAGTGCTACATACTGAATCGTGTCCTTCTAGAATTCACGTTAAAGCCCTAGCCCCCAATGTACTTGGAAATATGGCCTATAAGGAAGTAAAATTAAATGAACTCATAAGGGTGGGGCTCCAACATGACAGGATTAGTGTTCTTATAAGGAGATACCAGAGAGTGTTTTCCCCCGCCTTCTTACCCTGCTCTGTGAGGTCACAGTGAGAAGATGCCATCTGGCAGCCAGGAAGAGAGCCCTCACCAGAACCTACTCACACTGCCACCCTGATTTCAGACTTGCAGTTTCCACAACTGTGAGACAGTACCTTTCTGTTAAGCTACCCATTCTATGGCATTTTGTTATAGCAGCCTGAGCTAACTAATACATAGAACTTCAGTCCCATTCTCTTTTTTCCTGACCAGACTCCAATTACATGTATGTTAAACCTTGTTTGTCACCTTTTTGTCACTGTGACAAAAGCCTGAGATAAACAACTTACGGGAGAAAAGATTTGTTTTGGTTCATGGTTTCAGAGGTTTCAGTCCATGGTTGGCTGGTTCCATTGCTTTTGGGCTCAAGGTGAGGCAGATCATGGCAATGAATGCATAGTGGAGCAAGGCTGTTCACATCATGGTGGCCATGAAGCAGAGACTGAGAAAGGATAAGATTAGCAACAAGATGTGCCCTTGAAAGGCATGCTCCCAGCAACTCGGTGCTTTTAATCAGGCCCTACCTTCCACAGTTTATACCACCTCCCAATAGTCCATCCAATTATGAATCCACCAATGGAGTAGTCTATTGATGAAGTTAGAGCCCTCATGATTCAATCACTTCCCTCAAGCCCCATCACCTGGCAACCAAGCCTTTAGCACATGATCATTCAGGAGACATTTCAGATTCCAACCATAAAAGACATTATGAACTGTTTATATTTCTCATCCTTTTGCCTATCCATGATGAAATATAAGTTTTCTTTATCATCTACTTTTCTCCTCTTTTTAACTGCAATTATTCAGCAACTAAACTCAGCCCATGTCCCTTATTGCATTTTTCAATTATAGAATTTCCACTTGACTCCTTTTTATAATTTCTAGGCCAAAATACTCTATCTTGTCTATAAATTTTCTGAATATTTAACTTACAAAGGTCTTGTTTGGCAACTCCACTAGCTATATACATACATACATATATATATATATATATATGTATGTATGTATGTATGTATGTATGTATGTATGTATGTGTGTATGTATGTATATGGGCTGGGATTTGGCTCATTTGGTAGAGTGCTGCACTACAGTCTCTGAGGTCCTGAGTTCAATTCCCAGCACCACAAAATGGGAGAAGGGCCTGGCAATCCACTCCCAAGGCAATACTGAAACAGTCAGCCATTGAAAACCCTATGAGGGTTGCTATGAGTCAGATACCGACTCGACGGCATCTAACAACACACACACACACACACACACACACACACGTGTATATATATATGTATATGTATATATAAGTATACATATATATGTATACATGTATATGTGTATATATAAGTATACATATATATGTATACATATATATGTGTATATATAAGTATACATATATATGTATACATATGTATATATACATATATGTATATGTGTGTATGTATATACATATGTATATATACATATATATGTATATGTATGTATGTATATACATATGTATATATACATATATATGTATATGTATGTATGTATATATATATATATATATTTGTATGGGGGGGTTACTGAGTTGAACCCAGGGCCTTGCACTTGCATGCTTTGCAAGTGCTGGACCACTGAGCTTCACCCCCAGCCCATTTTTTTATTTTTTTGAGACAGGGTCTCACTAAGTTACGCAGACTGCCTCTGGTCTCGAACTTGCCATCCTCCTGCCTCCGCCTCCTCAGCTCCTGCCTCCTCCTCCCCAGCCACTGGGATTACAGGCGTGCGCCATCTCGCCCAGCCGTTAGCTATATTTTTCTGACATGTTTCTCTATCATTTGTTTGATCAAGGCCTGTCTCTTTGTATGATACATTATTATCTTAAGGCATCTAAACAACAAAATTTTACAGGTACAGAATGTACTTTTTAAATTGCAGCATTTAAGAACTTCTTTGAATCTGCTAATTAATTCTATCAACAATATTCCTCTTATTTAATAAATGATAGGACATATTATATTTTTGAATGACGTTTTTAGATGAAATTCACATAAAAGAAACCATTTCAAAGTATATGATTCAGTGATATTTTTGTTGATGATACTCTTGATCTTTTGAGTGTCTGACATTGTATATGAAAATTCATAGAGCTAGTTTTATGGCTCTGGATGTTAAAGTTTCCTGGAAGTAGCCGGGCATGGTGGCGCACACCTATAATCCCTGCGGCTGGGGAGGTGAAGGCAGGAGTATCGCAAGTTCGAGACCAGAGGCAATCTGCGTAATTTAGCGAGACCCTATCTCAAAAAGTAAAAAAAATGGGCTGAGGGTGCAGCTCAGTGGTCCAGCACTTGCAGATCATGCAAGCGCTAGGCCCTGGGTTCAACCCCCAGTACCAAAAAAAAAAAAAAAAAAAAAAAAAAAAGTTTTCTGGAGGTTTAGTTTTATTTCTGTCTTTGTCAGACAGTTAAATTAGTTACATTAGCAGTCCCAGATAACTTTAAAGTAGTCAAGGAATGAGATGACTTAAAAACTGTACTTCACCGGGCACGGTGGCAGACACCCGTAATCCCAGAGGCTTGGGAGGCGGAGGCAGGAGGATTGCAAGTTCGAGACCAGAGGCAGTCTGGGTAACTTAGTGAGACCCTGTCTCAAAAAGTAAAAAAAATGGGCTTAGGGTGCAGCTCAGTGGTCCAGCACTTGCAGAGCATGCAAGCACGAGGCCCTGTGTTCAACCCACAGTACTGCAAAAAAAAAAAAAAAAAAGAAAAAGAAAAAAAAAACTGTACTTCAAGTTGTGTGGAGGCAAGTCTGTTTCTCATTAATCTTATAACTAAGGTATAACCCCTTGGAGCAGAACTGGAGCTTTTTTTCCCTTGGTAGAAGCTGTGTAGAAGGCTATTTTAGGAATTTTAATGCAGCTTGTTTACCTCTATAAATATAACTGCCAGATAAAAATTATGGGGCAAGTTAATTAAGTAGACAAATTTATTAATTATGGATTTGCCAAGGGGAGCTTATTAGATATTATACATAACTTATGTCGATATCTGTTTGCAGAGACATTACATCCACTGTGTTTATTAAAATACTTAAGATTTCTACAAGGTAAATTTAGTTTCTCAAAGTAGTATATTTTCTATTTCTCCAATAGAGTTTGGTTTTACTTACTATCAGTCAAATCTCTCAAGCCAGACATGGTTGCACAAACTGGTAATTAGAAGGCTGAAGTAGGAGGATTCTGAGTTTGAGACCAGCCTGGGCTACCAAGTAAAACTCGGTCTCAAAAACCAAACCAAAACAAACAAGTCAAATTTCTCTAAAATCTGTGTACTAAACTTGATGTGGGTACAAAATTTATTCTTTGTATATATTCCTTCTAGGTGCTCTGGTTCTTCTTGTTAAAACATTTGAACTTCCAGAAATATGGTTGTCAGATCAAAAATGCCAGGACCCTTCTAAGGGTTAAGATTTCAACAGAGAAAAAAACATATACACATTTTATTATATACAAAGAACAATAAAAAGTTTCATCAGGTAAACGAGTATAAATTATAGTCATAATTGGTAGTTTAAAAAAGTTCTTAAATCATTATCTTTTCCAAAAGACATAGGTCTTTAAATGAGGCCACAAAGCCACGAACCAGAGCTCTAGATAGGTTTCCTATAACAGAAATTTATTTTCTGGAGAAGTTGGTTTTGGTGAACTCTGTGAGGGCTAATGTTTTAGGCCTCATAAAGGAATGAAATGCTTTCATATCTAGGGGGAGACAAATTTAAAAATGCTGAAGGAAGGAATACCTCCAGGAGTATTGACAATGATTTTATAGATAACCATGGAAACGTTTTTAAGATTTCCAGGTAAAATCCTGGTTTTATCCTAAGACAGGAAACCTTTTTGCAGCTCTACGAATGGTTTGATGACAAAGAAAAAGGCAGAAAGTGAGCTGAAGAAAAGGTAAAATAGGAAAATTTAGGGAAGGGGTAAGAAAAGATAGACTTAGCAAGAGAATAAATGAGATGGTCCTTTCTAAGGCTAAGTGCTGGTGACATTTACCTACTAAGTTCCAGTCTAGAACAATGCAATTCCCATATATTTAATATTTAATAATATACAAGAAAAATACTTTTAATTTGTTATAGAACGGCTACTTTATATGAAAAGCTAGAAACATATTTACTCAATGCAAATCCAAAATAGAACCCAACTTAAAAATACATATTGAATTATAGAGATGGCATAAAAGAAAAGATCGATATTAAACTCAACTACTTTTACTACACTGCCTTAATATATTCTATTCCTTTTTAACCTGTACACAAGGCAAAAATTCTAGGGTTTCAGGTTTTACTTTTGATTTTTCTTAAAAATAATCTTGACTCTCAAGTTAACTAAAGATTTATCTGTGCCCGTAGTGGTAATCTGCTCTTTATAACAGAGTGTTCTGTAGTTTCTTCCACTTTGGACCTCTCCACTGGGTTAATGCCTCTGTTTTCTTTGTCTTTTCCATGTGATTTTTTATGCTGTAGATTTAAGGGGAGAAATTAAGTCAATATAATGTTACATTTGATATATATTAGCTATATTTTATTTTCAAAGTTTTTGGGGTTATGGAAAACTTCAGGAAAGGTTCAATGCAAATTTGAGCCAACAATTTTTTTTGACAAGTACAGGCAAATGTCTTCTTTATTTTACCTCAAATGGAAGGTGTCAGGTGAAAGAATATCAGTTGTCTGTATTATTTTCTAAGACATAATTACAAATTTCACTGTAGGGCAGTGGTTCTCAACTGGGAGTGATTCTGCCCCCTAGTGGACATGTGGCAATGTCTCGAGACATTTTTGTTATTGCAACTAGGGAGTGCTACTGGCTTCTAGTAAGTAGAAGCCATGAATGCTGCTAAACGTCACACAACTAATAGGACAGCCCACCACCACACAGAATCATCCAGTTTAAGATGTCAGTAGTGCTGCTATTGGGAAACCCTGCATAGGGAAGGAAAGAGTTGTTCTCATGCTTGAAAGCCAATTCTATTTTAAGCAGAAAAGCTGATAATATGTGCTACCTTAAGATACTTCATCTTATTTTTAAAATATGTTTCACATTTGGCAGTTATATTTCTTTGGAATCCTCCCACTTGCCCACAGAGAACTTTCAGTGCTGGTGTCACTTGTGCATTCAGTTATCAATGGTGAGACAAATTATAAACCAACTTCAAAGTTTTAGACAGTGGCTGGGTATGCAGCTCAATGACAAAGTGTTTGCCTAGCATGCACAGGCCCTGAATTCCAACCCCAGTATCAGAGAGAAAAGAAGTTTTAGACCCAGAGAAACTCTCAACACCATCAAACTCCTCACATCAACTGTTTACAGAGAAAAGATCATTTCTGGGCTTCAGTTAAAAGTCTAAAACCAAGGCCAGGTATGATGGCCCACACCTGTAATTCCAGCACTTGGAAGACTGAGACAGAAAGGTCTTGAGTTTGAGGCCAGCCTGAGCTACAAGGTAAGAACTTATTCCAAAAAATAAATAAATAAATAAATAAATCTGAAACCCAATATCAAATCCTTTTTTAATACCATAGGGCCTTCCTCACCATAGCTAAGTCACTAAGCCTGGTTTTTAAAATGCCATTAATAATAATAATAATAATAATAATAATAATAGCCAGGCATGGTAGCACAGGCCTGCAATCTCAGCTACTCAAGAGGCTAAGATGAAAAAATCTTGAGTTCAAAGCCAGCCCAGGACACAAAGTAAGATCTCCATCTCAAAAACAGAACAAAACAACAACAAAAACCAAAGACAACAAAAGGATTTCTGACCAGGAATTAACTGGTCACTGAGGTTCTCCTGGGGCTGAGGTTTAGCTCAGTTGGTACAGTGCCACTGTGCGGTCTCTGAGGACTGGGGTTTGATAAAAGCACCACAAAAACGGGAAAACATGTCATAATCCACTCCTGAAGCAATCCTGAAACAATCAGCCATTGAAAACCCTATGGGGGTCACTATGAGTTGGACTGGACTGCACCTAACAACAACAACAAAGGTTCTCCTATCCTTCATCACTTTCCTAACTTTATAAGAAGTATAGTCCTGGCAGTGTGGCTCAGTAACAGAGTGCTTGCCTAGCATGTGTGAGGCCATGGGCTCAATCCCTTCCACCATTTAGTAGGTGGGTAGATATAGGTTATTTCAAAGTCAAGAATAAAGCAAAGGTCAGGAGAATTTGGGGGAGAAACTGTCCTGAGGTAGGCAGAAAGGAATTTAAGGGAATTTGCACCAAAAGTTTTCACAGTTTAAATCAGAGATAGAGAAAATTTTTAGACCTTGAGGAAAAGATCTGTAAGTCTATTAAAAACAGATACAAACATACACGTATCAGAAGCAACACCTCAACTGTGAAATGAAGATATCAATAGCCTACATAAGGAAATTAATTCTTACTTTTTATCTAAGCTCATATCTTCAAAATAGAGGGGAAAATGCCAAGCAATTTATACTGTCATATTCCGAACAATGTTACAAATGGGAAAAGGACAGGTCACAATTTAATTGCACAGGATTAGAGAGGCAAGGAGCTCAGGATACAAAGGGGAATAATTTGCAAAAACAGAGCCTCAGGCAGGATAAATCACTTATGTAACCCAAGAGCTTTCAGTCTTTCGGTCATTTAACTCCTTAGCCTCCAAAGTCCTATAGGCAGAGATAGGCTTCAGAACTTCCAGGTGAAAGGAAGAAAAGGACAGAAATAACTGCTTTCACTGTCCATTCTAGTATATAAGCAGCAGAACAGGAACAAAAATAATAGCTAAAGGTTATCCCCAAAGACTATTGATTAAAATTTTATCAATATCAAACTATATAAATAATTTAAATCATAAAAGTGAATAAATCATCCCAAAGGAAAGACTGGAAACTTTTTGTTATTCTATACCAAGAATAATGTGCATTCCTGCCATACCTTTTTTTCCTGTAGTACTTGGAAGTTAAACCCAGGGCCTCATACATACTTTGTAAGTGCTTTGCTACTGAGTTGCATCCCCAGCCCATTTTTTGAGTCAGGTTTTTGCTAAATATGCAGGCTACTTCTGGCCTAAAACTCCTGATCCTCCTGCCTCTACCTCTCAAATTGCTGGGATTAAAAGCATGTACCACCATGCTAGGCTTTCATTTTTTACTTTTTATTTTGAGACAGGGTCTTATTAAGTTATGCGGCTGCCTCTGGCTTTGATCTTGTAATCCTCCTACCTCCATCTCCTGAGCTACTAAGATAACAGGCATTTATTACTGCACCCAGCTTGAGAAATAGAGTCTTGCTATGCAGCCCACCCTGGCCTCGAACTATGTAGACCACGCTGGCCTTGAACTCATGATTCTCTTACTCGGTCTTCCAAGCTGGGATTAAAGGGATGTACCACCACACCTGGCTCAGAGTAATCCCTCTATATCAAATAGTAAATGTCTGATTTATGGCAGATGTGGAAGGGTTGTCTAAAATTATATTATCAGGTACCTGGAAAAATGGAACCCCGCCACTTGAAGAACAACCTACACTGGTATCTACAGATGGCTCTTGACTTAAAGGTTCTTCAATATATTGCCCCAGAACGGCCTTTTCTTCATCTGTGTCCTAAAATAAGAAGGTAGACAAGTGATTAAGTCCAAGAGCTTAAAAATCATAACAAAAGTAAAGGCCGTTACCTTCTTTGAATATGACACACTGTGCATTATATAAAAGGGAAATCTCAATAAAGTAATAGAAAGTCTGCAAAGTTAACAAAAATAATTCCTACTATTATTTTGCAGTAGGCAGGGGTTGAACCCAGGGCCTCGAGCATGCTAAGCAAGTGGTATACTAGTAAGTTGCACACCCAGGCCTTTTTTATTTTTTATTTTGAAACAAGGTCTCAGCTAAATTGCACAGGCTGCCTCTGGTCTTAAATTTGTAATCCTCCTGCCTCAGCTCCCCAAATTGCTGGGATTACAGGCATATGCCACAGTGCCTGGCTCCTATTGTTTTTTATCCAGAAGATTCCTATTTTAAAATGTTAAAAGTGGTAATCTCAGAAAAATAAGACTACAGTTTACTTTTTATTTTCTTATTATTTTCTAATTTCCCAAGCTTTCTATAATTACTATGGGCATATGTTGTAGGTTTGTCTAGGTTCTAACTGCAACTTCATCTTTGTAAACCTGGAACAAAATAATTCTTAGCTTCCTTATCTAAAAGATAGGTATAGTAAGTACTAGTATCCCCCTCCTAGGAGTACTGAAAAAAATAAGTTAACATATAGGTAAAGAATTTCTAATAGTATCTGGCATACAATAAGCACAACTTAAATATTGGTTATTAGTATTGTCATCTACTAGTCTAATAATTTAAAAGATGACCAGATTAAAAGAAAAAGGCTTAGGCTCAGGCAAATATAAGAGATAGGGTAAGACTGAAAGGTAAAGAGTAACATTCTTCACATGAAATCAATCATATCAACAATTTATGGGAGAGTTCTAAAATTATGATGCCTTAAATTTTACCTGACTAGTCTCTTCTTCTTTGTTGTTTTCTGAACAGGTTAGCATCATTAACAGTGTGGGCTGTTTCTTTTTCAACTGATCAAGAAGCTGTTCACGTGGTTCAGTTCTCACCAGTGTTGATGGGTATAAATAACTTTTCCTCTGTGGTGTTGTACCTTCAGCAGACATTAGAAAAGTAGAGAAGTTTGAAGTTTGGCACATAATTAAGACTTTTAAAAAATACACTAAAACCTATACTTTCAAATGAGTTTTGTCTTCCAAAAACATAATGACTGCCATATGTGAGAATCAATGTTGTTACCTGTCAGGCACATTATTGCTTGCAACTAGTAATATTTTCTAATTTGACAACTGGTCTTAAATAGACCTGACTATTCTCAAGAGCCACTCTACCTTCAAAATAAGGTATGAAATTTTCTATTTTGGGGGACGTACAAAAGATGTATTGTGGGTTGTAAAAAAAGATTTGGGTGTTCTGAGATATGGCAGCATTACTAGAATAAAAGTAAAGTTTTACCAACATAATTACTTTGATAGGAGGAATATTTCAATATGAACTTGGTGTAGTAGTTAAATATTGGACAAGGGTTTAGCTGAGTTGGTAAAGTGCTGTGCTCTCTGAGGACCTGGGTTCGATCTCCAGTACAGCAAAAATGGAAGAAGGACTTGGCAATCAACTCCAGAAGCAAACCCAAAACAATCAGCCATTGAAAACCCTACCAGGGTCAGTATGAGTTGGACTCAACTCAATGGCATCTAACAACACAACAACAACTTCCACTTTAAGGTACCTGTTGGGATATCCAGTTTCAGATCCTGTTGCAGAAAGCAATTAAGCTTAGTCAAACCAACGTTTATAGTTTCATTAAGTTTTACACTTTGTGCAATCAATTTTTCTTCCTCAGTAGTTATTTGACCAAGAAAAGTATTTTGCTGGTTCTCATTAGCTGCTTTATGTCTGTTTAGTTTTTCAGTGATCTCTGAACTTGAAGCCTCACAACATTGATTTACAACCTGTAAATGATGCAAATGTTTTCACTAAAGCTGCCAGTGCTTTAATATATCATTTTTCATAACCATGAAAATTTCCATAATAAAATTTTTAAAAACACATATAAGAGCAAAAAGAAGAGGTTAATTATAACCCCCTTGTATTCATCACCCAGACTCAACATTTACTAATACAGAGGGACAGATGAAGCAAGATTGGTCACCTACTCTTTCTCACATTCAGGATTATTTTGAAACAAATCCTGTATCAGTTCATCCATTTATTTCAGCAATTATCCCTAAGAATTAAGAGCATTTTAAGATCACTATTATATCTTTAAAAAATTAACATTGATTCCTTCATATCAAATGTCTAAAATCAGTGTTCAAATTTCACCAAGTGTCTCAAATGCTTTTCGTAATTGATTTCTTTGAACCAGAACTCATCACTAGATGTTGTTAGTATATTTTAAGTAGGTGACTATATAATTTGTTATCCAAACTGGGACACTTCTTGAAGCAAAAGGACCATTCTAATAGATGCAAGGAAGGGCTGTATCAGGCACTCTAGGACTTAAGGTCCTCTATTGTTAAGTCTCTTCTGATCTATAAGCTATTTCTTTTCATTTTTTTTTCTTAAAAAACTTTATTTGTGCCGGGTACAGTGGCGCACGCCTGTAATCCCAGCCTGTAATCCCAGGGGCTTGGGAGGCAGAGGCAGGAGGATCGTGAGTTCAAGACCAGAGGCAGTCTGAGTAATTTAGCAAGACCTTGTCTCAAAAAGCAAAAAAAAAGGGCTGACGGTGCAACTCAGTGGTCCAGGATTTGCAGAGCACGCAAGCACAAGGCCCTGGGTTCAACCCTCAGTACCGCAAAAAACAAAACAAAACAAAAAAATACTTTATTTGTATAAGTAGCTAAGTCTTTGATTTGGTTGATTGCATCTCTATGCTGTTTATTTATTTATTTTCCCTTCCTTCCTTCTTTCTTTCCTTTTTTTATTTCCTTCCTTCCTTCCTTCCATCATGTAAGCCAGGCTGGCCTCAAACTCATGCTCCTAACTGCCTCAGCCTTCTGAGTTCTGGGATTACAGGCGTGTGCTACCATAACTGGCTTTGATACTGTATTTTCATATGTTCTTCTGTTTGTATTTTCTATAACCTGGTTAGATCTAAAGGCTTGATCTAACTCAGGTTTGATTTTTTTGTTTGTTTCTTGTTTTTGGTAAGAATATTTCATAGGAGGTACTGAAAGCACATAATACCTGCTTATAGCTCTCAATATTAAGATTAACTGGTGGGTTCAGGTATAGTTGCCCTATTAATTACAAAGTTCCCCTTCTCCACTTAAGCTTTTGATCAAATGATTTAAGCAATCATTAATGGTCACATGGGTTATTTCATTAGGGGTTGTAAAGTGGTGATGTTCTAATTATATCATTTCTTCTCCATTTTATTAGCTGAGAGTCAGTGAACTACTTTTCTTCATCAATTACCACAATTATGGTTCTTTCAGGAAAGATGGATAGTATATTGTTTCTCTTTATTTACCAGTTTTAAGAATAATATTCATTGCTTGCCTAGCATGATCCAAAGACCCACAAAGTTTTTATGAATTCATGTGTCTTAATATATTTGATATGTTTTAATCAAAAAAAAAAAAAATTTTTTTTTTTTGGTGGTACTGGGGGTTGAACCCAGGGCCTCACACTTGCATGCTTTGCAAGTGCTGGACCACTGAGCTGCAACCCTGGCCCATTTTTTTTGTTTTTTGAGACAGGGTCTCGCTAAATTATGCAGACTGCCTCTGGTCTCGAACTTGTGATCCTCCTGCCTCCGCCTCCCAAACTGCTGGGATTACACGCATGTGCCACCATGCCTGGCTGTTTTAATCTATTATAGCCATTATTATTTTGGTTTTCTTTTGTATTTTTGTGTTGGCGGTGGTGTTTTGTTATGTTTTGTTTTTAAAGACAGGGTCTCATTATGTAGCTCATGCTGGCCTCAAACTTGAGATCCTGTTTCAGCTCCTGACAGATGGGACTACAGATATGTGCCACCACAACTAGCTGTTGTTATTCTTTTTATTGAGACAGGATCTTGCTATGTATCCCAGACTGGTCCTGAAGTTGCAATTCTGCTACTTCGGCCTCTCAAGTGCTGGTATTACAGACATGTGCTACCATACCTGGTTTCCATTATTCTTTTTTGTGCTCAAATTATACTACCTTTGAGCAGGGGAGTACCCTCAAGTTGGCTACTAATTCCTTTTGATGCAACTTCAAGAATCTTTAATAGTTTCCTTCCTTTTTGAAATGATAAGTTTCTACCTCAAACTTGAAATAAGCTATTTCTCTATGAACCCTGGCTCTTTTATTTTTCTCCAGGTTGCTTTAGATAGCTGAACATACTTGAATTCTTTGCACTTACTTTCTGAGAATGTAGTTTAATTCTTTTATTGCATAGAAAGAAAGAGCCAAGTTAGAAAGGGCTCATGCCAAGTGTTAAGTTCAAGCAAACCCACAAACCTATCAAGTATCTTTTGAGCCATCAGAACAGTATCTTAAATATTCAAGGGAATTTGAAAGTACCTGGAGAAAAGCAAATACAAATGGAAGGTACTATATGTCAAAAGACAGAGTACCCTTTCTTGAAAAAATTAATAAGTCAAAAAACAAGAATACAGGACATAAATTGGACAAATGTAAATTAACTCTGAGATCTAGAAGATATACACCAAAGCACGAAACAAGATCATGTAAAGCATGCCCAGTATTATACTTAAAAGTTTAAGTCACTCATTACATCTTCAAATATAGTTTGTTTTAAAACCAATTCTAAGTCAAAAACATTCAATTTTCTGATTATAGCTCTTCTCCCCAAAGTAAGTACAGGTACAAGAGGTACTTACCTCCATTAAGTTCTCAAGGTCTTCTTTCTTTTTGTTTAAGCAAGAAACCCAATTTTCAGAAAACAAAACTGCACTTGAGTTTAGAGACTCACACCTCTGTTCAGTCCCTTGAGATATAGTTCCCAGGGTGCTGTTGAGTGTATTACAGTGTTTCACAGACTCTTCAACCAATTTTATACCTTCTTGGTTAAAATGTCTGAGTTCTTGTGACAAGGAATCAGAATCAGCAAAAAACTTTTTACTGTGAAAAGTTGTTGTGTTGATTATATCCTTAGATTTCCTGTAGGTAAAGAGAATAACGTTGTTGAAATGCAAACCTATGATTCAAAGGAGATCCACCTTCCCAAGAGCACACAGCTGTTAAGTGGCAGCCTGGATATAAGCAGTGTGGCTTCATAGCCCATGCTCTTAATGACTCTTCTAAGCTGAGAATGGATGCTTTTGGTCAGTGTATTTTCCAGCCAACTGACATCACATGTGCCATCAAATGACTTCTGAAAAGGTCATCTTTCCTCATGAAACCTTTCCTAGGCATCTTCTCAAAAGTATGCTTTCTTTCTTACAATATTTAATCATATAATTATTAAAATGAAATCTGTCTAGTATTATTCTTCTTACTAGATTATTAACCAAAGGCATCTCTTACAACCTCTGCTCTAGTACCTAAATTAGCCAGTCGTTCTGTTCTTAAGCAGTTATCCTTACCTATGACATAAAATATATCATTAACATAATAAATACTATTTAAAAAGTCAACTCTAAGCCAGACATGGTGATGCACGCTTACAATCCAGCATTCAGGAGGCTGAGACAGGAGGATCAATGCAAGTTCAAGACTAGCCTGGTCTACGTAGCAAGTTTTAGGGTACTCTGGGCTACATATAGAGAAACCCTGTCTCAAAAAAACAAAAATATAGAAATAAAAAATTTAAAAAGTCAACTATAGCCAAGTGTCATGATGCACACCTGTAATCTCAGCAACTTGGGTGATTCTGATAATAGAGTCCCTGGACCACACTGAGAAGCAGTGCAATAGACAAATGTCAGGAAGGCAGGAAAAATGATTGCATAGATGTTAAGAAAGTAGATCACTGTTCTCTTGCCAGTTCAATCCTACTCTATTGTTCCCTCCAAAGCTATACGGAAGGGGCCAGAAATATGTCAGGCTATACACTAGTAATAAAAAACAGGAAAGCGTATTTTAGATTTAGAATCTATGAAGAGTTCAAAATGGAGCATGGAATAGGATCAACAATAGGGTTGAAAAGCAGATAATAGAAGTTAGATAGTAAGGATAAGTGACAGAATTCTCGAGTAGCTCTATTCAATAGAAATATAATGTAAACTGCATGTATAATTGGAAATTATCTAAGTAGCCACATTAAAAAAGAAACTGATAAAGCAATTAGAGTAACAACATATTAGACACAAATAACACATGTAAAAGTAAAATATAGGAAAATAATGACAGACATAGGAAAGAGGAAATGGAAATATACTATTATAAGTTCCTTTAACTACATATGAAACAGCAAACTATTTGACAAAGGATTAAACTGATTTTAAGACATATATTGTAAAGCCTAGAAAGACCATTTAAAAAGGTAATAAAAAAGTACCAGTTAGTTAAAGAAGAAAATCAAAACATAAAAATGCTCAGTTTAAATCAGCAAAGGTAAAGAATAGGGGAAAAAAAAATGAGACAGAATAATGCAACAAATAGAAAACAGCAAGAGTAGTTTTTAATGCAGCTATATCAATACTTATTCTAAATATGATTGGCCTAAATATATCACTTAAAAGTCATAGATTGGGGGATAGAGTGCAGCTCAGTGGTAAAGTTCTTATCTAGCATGTGTAAAGCCCTAGGTTTAATCCCCAATATCTCAGAAAAAAACAGAGAAGGAAAAAAAAATTGTTGTTGTTGTTGTGTTAGGTGCTGTCAAGTTGTGTCTGACTCATAGCGACCCTTATTGGGTTTTCAATGACTGATTGTTTCGGGAGTGGGTTGCCACATTCTCCTCCTGTTTTTGTGGTGCTGGGAATCGAACTCAGACCTCAGAGACTGCAGAGCAGCACTCTACCAACTGAGCTAAATCCCAGCCCCAAAACTCAGGACCTCAGAGACTGCAGAGCAATGCTCTACCAACTGAGCTAAATCCCAGCCCCACCCCCAAAAAAGATTATAGATTGTTAAATTTGATGTAAAAGCAACACCAGCTATATATTCTTTATGAGACTCTCACTTTATACCTAGTCCAAGAGTGAAGGGATGGAGAAAAATATACCATGTAAACAGCAACCAAAGGAAAGCTGGAGTTAATTTCAGATAAAGTAGACTTTAGAACAAGGAAGATTATCAGGGACAAAAAAGATATTACATGAAGATAAGGGGTCAGCTCTCCATGGAAATATAACAGTCCTAAATATGTATGTATCCAACAACAGAGTGTCAAATCATGAGGCAAAACCTGATAGAACTAACAAGAAAAACAGACATATCTATAAGAATAGTTGGAGTTTTTAATACCTTCTCTTAGTAATTGATAGAAGAAGTAAGCAGAAACTTGGTTGCTGTTGTTGTTGTTAGGTGCCATTGAGTCGGTATCCAACTCATAGCGACCCTCTGTACAACAGGGGAAACACTATTGTCAGTGCTTCTCTGCCATTCATAGGGTTTTCAATGGCAGACTGATTTTTGGGAGGGGGTTGCCAGGTCCTTCTCCCAGCCTACAGCTTCTAGTGTTCCCAGGAGTTCTCCCATCCAGATACCAACCAGGCCTGACCCTGCTTAGCCTCCGAGATCTGACGGGATTGGATGCCAGAGGGCTACAGCTGCAGGCAAGAAACTTGGTAAAGATATGAAGAACCTAAATAGTATCCACCTAAATAGATCTACTTGACCTAATTGACATATAAAGAACACTTCATCCAATGAAAACAGAATACAATTTTTTTTTTTTTTTTGGGTCAACAGCCATCATATCCTGGCATTCGATCTTATCTGATCTTGAAAGCTAAGCAGGGTGGGGCCTGGTTAGTACTTGGATGGGAGACCACCTGGGAACACCTGGTGCTGCAGGCTTGGGAGAATGACCCAACCCGGCAGCCCACTCCTGAAACAATTAGCCACTAAAAAATCCGATGAACACCACAGTGGCATAGGTCTGTAATCCCAGCAACTTGGGAGGGAGAGGAAAGAGGATCCAAAGTTTGAGACCAGAGACAATCTGCATAATTTAATGATACCCTGTATCAAAAAGTAAAAAAATGGGAGCCGGGTGCAGTGGCGCACACCTGTAATCCAAGCGGCTGGGGAGGCAGAGGCAGGAGGATCGCAAGTTCAAGACCAGAGGCAGTTTGCGTAATTTAGCGAGACCCTGTCTCACAAAGTAAAAAAAAAAAAAAAAGGGCTGGGGGTGCAGCTCAGTGGCACAGCACTTGCAAATCATGCAAGTGCAATGCCATGGGTTCAACCTCCAGTACTACAAAAAAAAGAAAAAGAAAGAAAAAGAAAACCCTATGAACAGTAGAGGAGACCTGATAATAGTTCCAGTCATGGCACAGTGTCGTTCTGTTGTACATAGAGTTGCTATGAGTTGGACCCAACTCAATGCCACCTAACAATAACAACAAAAATTTTTGAGTATAGCACACAAATGAAGCCTAACAGAATAATACTTCAAGAGCTCTAAAAATTTAATTGTTCATCTGGGAGCGGTAGTCCATGCCTTTAATCCCAGCAATTCAGGAAGTGGGGCCAGGAGGATCTCAAGTTCAAAGCCAGAGGTAGCCTGCACAATTTAGGATGACCCTGTCTCAAGATAAAAATAAAAAGGGGGTTGAGGGTGTGGCCCAGGGGTAGAGCATTAGCAAAGTATGCATGAGGCCCTGGGTTCAGCCTGCTAGTACCATGAAATTAATTAGTTAATTAATTAATTAAAATAAATTAAAAAACAAAACCTAACTGTCACTGGAACCCTAGCCCACAGTAGTGGGACAGGACCTGCAAACTTAACCTAACAAGGGTGAATGCCTACAAAAAAACAAAACAAAACAAAACTTAAAAAAGATCTTGATTTCCTTACATAATACAATGTTCACAAAACAACCGAAGAGCTGGGAGTAGTGTTGGTGCACATTTGTAATCCCAGTACTAGGGAAGCTGAGGCAGGAGGTTCAAGAGTTCCAGGCCACCCTGGGCTACATAATGAGACCTGCCTCAAAAAAACACACAACTGAAAATCACTCATATTTAAGAACGAGAAAATCACAAGCTGAATGAGAATGATAATCAATAGATGTCAACAGTGAGAAAATTCATAAATTGGAATTTCCTGACAAGGATTTTAAAGCAGCCATCATAAAAATGCATCAAAGAGCAATTGTATTAGACAGCCCTTTGTTACTGTGGCAGAGAAATTGATCGAGGCAAACTTACATGGGAAGAGATATTTATTGAGGGCACACAGTTAGAGGATCAGTCCATAATGGCAGTGAGGCAGACTGGCAATAGCATGTGGCAGGGCTCGTGACAGACAACCTTACATCTTGGTGATTAGGAAGCAGAGCTTACCAGAACTATGTGTCTGGGTAAAAACTTCCAAAGGCCCACCCCCAGTGATTCATTTCTGCCAAGCTAGATTCCATCTCCCAAGGTTCCATCACCCCTCAGGATAGTGCCCACTAGCTAGGGACCCAACATTCAGCACATGACATTTGTGGGACATTCAGATCCAAACCATAACAGCAATTAAAATGCACCTGGAAAAACAAAATCTTAGTAATAGAAGATATAAAAGAAGAAGAAGGAGGAGGAGAAAGGAAAGAAAGAGTAAGTCAGTAGTTCTGTGGTAGAACACTTGCTTATCATGCCCAAGGTCTTGGGTTTAATCTATAGTACAACAAAACAAACAAAATAAAAAACAATGTACTGCTAGTTAAATGGTAGGCTGAGGCAAGAGGACTGCTTGAGCCCAATTCAAGGCCAGTCTGGGCAACAAAGCAAGATCCCACCTCAGAAAAAACAAATGAAAATTATAAAATTCAAAAATATGATAACTGAAATAAAATATTTTATTGAGTGAATTCAACAGTACGTTAGAAATGTCAGAGGACTTAATGAATTTAAAGATAGATAAATGGAATTTACTTAATCTGAACAAAAGTAAAAAAGATTGTGTGTGTGTGTGTGTGTGTGTGTGTGTGTGTGTGTGTGTGTGTTTTCTATCCTCAAGAGCACATACTAAAAGAATTAATACTTTTTTTTGAGACAGGTCTTACTAAATTGCACGGGCTCTCTGGCCTTGAACTTGTGATTCTCTTGCCTCTTCTTCCTGAGTCACTGGGATTACAGGTGTGTGCCATGGCACAGGGCTCAATTATATTACAATACTGGATGTGTTCACTAGATGGCAACAGAATACATGTTCTTGGACTGGCATTTTTTTTTTTAATTTAAAAAAAGAAAATAGGCTGAGGATGAAGGCAGCAATAGAATATTTGCCTACTGTGTGCTACACCCTGGGTTTGATATTCATCACAGCAACAAACAAACCAACTCCCCTCCACACACAAAGCAAACAAAAAAAGAAAACATAGATCTAACTAGAGCATGTATGGTATGTCATACTGACAAGCAATGAGGCTATAAAACCAAATTAAACTCAGATGCAGAAATCAGCAAAGTTTCTCTTTAAATGCCGGATAGCAAGTTTTTTTGGCTTATGGTACAATGACTCTGATGCAATGACAACCCTGCAGTTGTACAACAAAGGCAGCCAAAGGCAGCATGTAAACAAACAGGCATGGCTGTGTCTAAGAAAATCACCTAAATTACAGGCATCCAGCCCACCAGCCACAGTTTGCCATACCCTGCTCTCATTAATAAGTATATTTTTCATCAGTGATACTGGCTAGAAATTGTAAGATTACTTAATATATATTGTAAGACTGATATAAGAAGAAAATATATTGTGGATGGGAGCCAGGTTTCTCACTAAGTAAAAAGAATGCACAAATATAGAACAGAAAAATATTTATATAAGCTGGGAATGGTGATGCATGCCTGTAATCTCAACTCTTAGGAGGCTGCAGCAGGAGGATCATGAGTTTGAGGCTAGCCTGGGCTACATAAAAAAACCTTGTCTCAATATATAAATAAATAAATAAATAGACAAAAAAAGAAGAAAAAGCCCTCAAAACAATAAAAAAATGGTTTTACAGTTTTATGTACATATATGTGTGTATACACATACACCCACACACACACCACACAAAATACACAAATAGCATGTTAACAAGTGAGAAATTTGGTTAAAAGCAAATAAGAATTTGTATTATTTGAAACTTCCGAAATAATTTCAGATTTACAGAAAAGTTTAAAAGTATTTAAAAAATAGCTTACTGCTCTGTGTTTTCTTGAACAATACTAAGTGGTTTCTGGATGTTTTCACACTTTTCCTCCAAAGCACAGAATCTCTCTGCCCAAAGATTGATTAACTGGCAAAGTTCCTGTAAGAAAGACATGGGAAGAGCAAGAGACTTGAGATTATGACACTTGGATATTTGTTTTCTATATGAATGATGATGTGAAGTATTCTCCAATATTGGAGAACTATACAGATTCTTGGGCTGGGATTTAGCTCAGTTGGTAGAGCACCGTGCTGCAGTCTCTGAGGACCCAAGTTCAATTCCCAGCACCGCAAAAATGGGAGAAGGGCCTGGCAATCCACTCCCACAGCAATCCCAAAACAGTCAGCCATTGAAAACCCTATGAGGGTCGCTTTGAGTCAGACACGGACTCGACGGCACCCAACAACAACAACATACAGATTCTTGACAACAGGTATTTAACTCTACTCCATATAGGAAAGCAGTGAAAGTGATATTAAAAGAATAAGATTACAGGAATTTTCAAATAGGTAAATAATTAGCAAACTTTACTGTCCTATTAGTAACAAATTATTTTCATTGTACTTCAAAATTAATCAAAGACACCTTATATTTGAGCACTGCTTTGACAGATACATGGTTGCTCTTTAATAACACTACTAGAAGGGGAAAAAAATGTCAATAACTTAATGGATCCAGCATTCTAAAAGTAGCAATTGCTAGAGCTGAAAATTTTTACTGAATATAGTTGAGTCACATTAATAAACATAAATAGAACCTTTGCTCATACATGGCACCTTGCAAAATAAGTTCTCACAAGCATACATGCTACACTGCAAAATGAAGAGGCTATACCAAAGAGCAAGGAAAAGCTGAAAATGTATCTAGGATTTTTTTTCACTGTTTAGTCCATTGCATTGCTTGGCTAACATCTCTGAATAACACATTAGCTGACAGTACATACCTAATATTCTGATTATAAAAATCTGATTATGATAGTATTTTTACTAGTCTCAAAGGAAGGGGTACTACATATATTATCAGATTTATCAACATGTAAACATGTGTTCCAAGTTTACATAATTATTTTATTATTCAAATTCTAGAAGACCTAAGAAATAGTTCACTTAGTTAATTTGCTTCCTTCAAGACTGGGTAACCAACACACTTATGCTAAGATACTTTTTGGGTCAGGTTTTTTTTTTTTTTTTTTTTAGAGTTGCCTACCAATTTTCAGCATTTCAAAACAGCTACTTTACAAAAGGCCTGCAGCTGTAGCCCTGTGGCATCCGATACCTTCAGATCTCGGAAGCTAAGCAGGGTCGGGCCTGGTTAGTACCTGGATGGGAGACCTCCTGGGAACACTAGAAGCTGTGGCTTGGGAGAAGGACCTGGCAACCCCCTCCCAAAAATCAAACTGCCATTGAGAACCCTATGAACAGCAGAGAAGCACTGACAATAGTGTTTCCCCTGTTGTACAGAGGGTCACTATGAGTCGGATACCGACTTGACAGCACCTAACAACAACAACAACACTTTACAAAAAGCTGATCATCCTTATATATGTACACACACACACACACACACACACACACACACACACACACACAATTGATGACAGATTTAAGGCAAATAGCTTATTTAGAGGCAAAAGAAATTGCTACAATTTATGACTCGACGGCACCTAACAACAATAACAATTTCAAATTACCAAGAAATGTATACAAGAGGCACTGATAAATCAGTGCCTTTCAGTCAATATAATCACCACCACATCCATAAGATGAACTAAATACTATTGGAGCTCCCACGGTCTCAATTTCCGTAGAAAACTGGGGAAGTCCTAGAATTTGTCCTATATTGATAGGAGGAATAAGCACTCGGTGGGTTGCTCAATAAATGTTAGCTATTATTTTTACTAATTTCTGATTATAATCCTCTAAAAAGTTTCATGTTTACCAATTAGGGAAAATAATCTTTTTTTTTTTTTTTTCAGTACTTGGGATTGAACCCAGGGCCCTACGCTTGCATGCTCTGTAAGTGCTGGACCACTGAGCTGTACCCTCAGCCCATTTTTTTAAATTTTTTTGAGTCAGAGTCTCGCTAAATTACGCAGACTACCTCTGGTCTCAGACTTGCGATCCTCCTGCCTCCGCCTCCCAAGCCGCTGGGATTACAGGCGTGCGCCACCGCACCCAGCCGGAAAATAATAATCTTAAAAGTTGTTTTACTTCTTACCTTAAAAATCTTAGATATGCTTCCCCCCTCTCATTTTGCATGACATGGATATCAATTCCTTCTCCCTCACTTTCCAAAGAAAATGAGTTTTCTCTTCATTAAATGTCAACAATTTTATTGACCAAAAGATTGCTGCCCTGTCACAATAAGCTCATTTAATAAAACTTTGTTGTTGTTGTTGTCATTGTTGTTGTTAGGTGCTGTCGAGTTGGGTCTGACTCAGTGACCCTATGTACAACAAAATCAAGAACTCCCTCACACTGTGCCATGCCCAGCACTATGTCAATGCTTTTCTGCTATTTACAGGGTTTGTAATGGCTGACTGTTTCAGGAGTGGGCTGCCAGGTCCTTCTCCCAATAAAACTTTAGATGTACATGATTACCCAAGTCTGAAGAATAATAAACATTGTTTGCCATATGGCTGCTATTATAGATTATAGTTTGCAGGTTGGAAGCCTCATATACCAAGGAATAGTTTACATACAGGAAGATAAGTCATGTATTATATTTATAATCAACTGATAAAATGAGAAATTGTGGCACATGCCTGCAATCCTAGCAGCTTGAGAGGCTCAGGCAGGAGGACCACAAGTTTGAGACCAGAAGCAGCCTGTGTAACTTAGCAAGACCTTGTCTCAAAATAAAAAGTAAAAAATGGGTCGGGAGTATGGCTCAGTGGTACAGCACTTACAAAAGCATGTGTGAGACCCTGGGTTCAACTCCCTATTACTGTAAAAAAAATAAAATAAAATAAAATGTTGTTGTTGTTAGGTGCTGTTAAGTCAGGTCTGACTCATAGTGACCCTGACAGGGTTTTCAGTGGCTGATTGTTTTGAATTGTTTGGGAGTGGGCTGCCATGTCTTTCTCCCATTTTTGCAGTGCTTGGGGATTGAACTCAGAGCCTCAGAGAGTGTGGAGCAGCATTCTACCAAGTGAGCTGAACCCCAGCCCCAATAAAATAAAATAAATTGTATTAATTAACTAGAATTCAAATGCCTGTCATCACTGATACAGAAATAAGAGCAAGTAGAGCTTAGTTTATCAAATATAATTACCCATGTCATTCTAGAAAGAAATAACTTACAATGTCATGTTCATTTTAAATGTTAAAACCATTTTCCTCTAAAAGTATGCTCATCTTTCATCTTGGTGTAAGGAAAGGACGGTGTGCCATAAGGTGTTTCAGTATAGGGTTCTACTTGCAGCAAATTCTAAAATATTAATGGATTAAAAAAAGTATTCTCAATTATTTTACTCTAATTACTGTTATAAGCAACAGTGGCTACTGTATTTTCAGATTTCTTTTTCTTTTTTTTTTTTGGCGCTACTGGGAGTTGAACCCATGGCCTCGCGCCTGCATACTCTGCAAGTGCTGGACCACTGAGCTGCACCCTCAGCCCATTTTTTTTACTTTTTGAGACAGGGTCTTGCTAAATTAGGCAAACTGCCTCTGGTCTCGAACTTGTGATCCTCCTACCTCCACCTCCCAAGCCGCTGGGATTACAGGAGTGCACCACCGCGCCCAGCTTGTACTTTCAGATTTCTAAATTAGGTTTACAGCATCTAGACTGTGTAACATAGATTAAATCATATCAAGTCATAAAACTCATCATAAAACTTTATTCTTAGACTCTCATGTCAGCCAAACCAGATACCTGTGAATGGGTTTGCTTTGTTGTCTTCAAGTCCTCACGTAAATTTTCACAAAGCTTCTGTGATTCCACCAAGGAAGAAATTGTATTTTCTTGTAGTTCATGTAAATTGTTACACAGTATACTGAGAAAACCATCTATTTCTTTTTTCTGATCTTCTATCTTTGAAGAAAAAAAAGTTAGTTTATTTCTTAAAAGCATATTAAGTTTGAGATATTAAGAACATACCATTTGTTACCTTTTCGGCCACTGTCGATGAAATCTTTAAAATATGCTGCAGTTGTCTATTGATTTTCAATATGGACACCACAGTGGGGGATAAAATTATTTCCAGGAAACTTAGAAGGTCAGTCTTAAGTTCATTCTGGTTTTTAAAACAAACAAACAAGTCTTTAAAAGAATATTTTCATTTCCATAAACCTGGCAGGTTAAATTATAATGTCTTAAATACTTCAGCAACTAAATATGCACATTCAGATTCTAAATTGACATATTCTCTCTCCCTTTCCCTCTCTCTCTCTCTCTCTCTCTCTCTTTTTTTTTTTTTTTTTTTGAGACAGGATCTTGCTGTGTAGCCCAGGCTGGCTTAGAACCTGCTACATAGACCAGGCTGGCCTTAAACCTCAGTTGATCCTCCTGTCACAGACTCCCAAGTGCTGAGATTGCAGGCATGCATCACCAAGCCCAGCTTACATTCTCTACTCTTTATAACCTACAAAAATAAAGGTGTAAACCTAGGATTTATATTCAGCATAAATCATTTAGTTCTGTCTCCTATAATTAAGAAAATGTTCACTTAGTGTAAATTCTTAGCTGCCTAATGAAACATAAATCAGAAGAATTCAGAAGAGGAGAGAATGACAATTAATTGGTAAGACTTCAGCACTCCAATTTGACTCACAGCACAGAAAAAACAAAAATAAAAACAAACAAAAACTCTATGGATATATTTTAACAAAGTAAATTTCAAGCACTTTGGGTTACTGATCAAAAAGGCTGAGTCTAAATAATCATTAAGAGTAGGGTTTGGGCTAGAGATATTCAGCTATAACTGTAAAGACCTGATCATTCACAGCTTATTGTATCAGAATAACTTTTAACAGTTCTTGTTCTTGTCAAGGTATATGGAAAGTTGAAAATGTAGATTGGTAAATCTTATAAAAAGAAAAAAGAAGATCTTGATCTAAGCTCTTTTCACCATCACAGAAAAAAAAATAACAGTAAATCCATAACGGAAATAAATTAGTTAACACTTAAAAAAAAGGTAACTGATACTGCTTTGGAAAGAAGAGCTATCATACTAATTTCAACTAATTCTGTGGGAGCAGATGTCATGACTTCTTTTTGATTCTGTTTTTAACTTGGTATGTAGGAAGATAATATAGACCACTGGCTAGTGAATAAATCAATTTCTTAACTATTAGTAATGACAGAAGGTTTTAACTTTTTAAATTTGGATGATTAAAGAAACTTATCAAGTCATACCATACAAGCAGTGAATCTAGGCAGAGGGTCAGCTAATATTTGTAGTATTTACTTGGAAAATGTTAAATATATATTGTTAACCTCAAAAAGGGAGGCAGAGAGCCTACTCAAAGAAGAAAACAAGAGTCAGTCATGGTGGTGGACTCCTGTAACCCCAGCATTTGGATTGAGTTCAAGGCCAGCCTGGGCTATATAGTGAGACCTTGTCAGAAGAAGAAAAGGAGGAGGAAGAGGAGGCAGAGGAGAGAAGGAGAAGGAGGTAGAGGAGGAGGAGGAGGAGCAAAAATAAAAGCAAAACATGGTCAAGAACTTCCCAGACAAACCATACAATTACAGAATAAAGAATATATATAAATCAAATATGAAGGTAATAATATTGGGTGTAATTAGATGAGCTACTTTTATAGAATTGTGGAGAAAAGTGTTAGTGCTAAGGCCCAGTGGGGGTTAGGCACACAGATCTAACTGCAACACCTGTTGTGTGTTTCTAGAATTCTATTTGTTATTTTTCCTGTATTAATATTATACACTATCATTGCTATCACAAACTGCTATTACTATCAACTATTACTGTAGTTTTAAAATTAACTACTCATTATTCCCTTCTAGTTGAGTTAGTGTAACATGACTTCCATGACTAAAAGAGTAAGAAGACTTACCACTTTCTAGACCAACTAACAAGCTATAGGACCCATGAACTCATGTGGAACTAAAGCTGCCCTTTAGTCATTAGAAAGCTTACTAGTAACTCCTACTCTTAACCACACCAGACATGAGTGAAAAGTTTCAAAGCTTACTTATATACACTTGGAAACCTGTCTTTCTGAAAAGAAAAAAAAAAGTAGAGATATTTCTTTAAATATATAAACATACTCTCTCAGTGATGTTTGTCACTGTCTCTAACAAAACTTAAGACAAAAGAAAAACAGTTAACATAATCATGACTTATCAAATGTAAGTCTTCAAAAATATTTTAAGAGGTATACTAACAATCAGTTTTTGCAGTACAGTTTTACTTTGTGCTGCTAATGCTTCTTCTTCTAATATCATATTAGAAATCTGAGAAACACGAGCTGACACATTTTCTGGAATAGATGTGAAGGATGCCAGTGCTGTCGTAGTAATGGTGTCTAATGCAGAGACACTGGAAGACATCAGATTACCTAAACAAACAAACAAAAAAAGAAAAAGATGTAAACTTAGGCATAAACATATTTAAATACAGTTAGGATCACTTTAAAAAGGTTGGCAAAATCATATCCTTGTAGAATTTGCAATAACAACTAAGCTTAAAAGATCTGGCTCATTACTAAAAGGAAGATTTAAAATATATATTGTATATTTTCTATAATGTTCCATAAGCTCTTGACATATGTGTAAGTATGTTGTTGTTGTTGTTGTTGTTAGGTGCCATCAAGTCGGTATCCAACTCTTGGTGACCCTCATAGGGTTTTCAATGGCTGCCTATTTTGGGATTGCCTTGGGAGTGGATTGCCAGGCCCTTCTCCCATTTTTGTGGTGCTGGGAATTGAACTCAGGACCTCAGAGACTGCAGCGCAGCGCTCTACCAACTGAGCTAAATCCCAGCCCATGTGTAAGTATAGCAGACTCATAAGTACAACTCACAGTAAAGAATTATAATATTCTAACATTAATCTCTAAAAATAAAACATTATTATAGTAGGTGAAAGAGTTTACAGAAGAAAAAGTAGGTATGGTAGCGCATGCCTGTAATCCCAGTACTACAGCACATGGATCACAAATTTGAAGGCAACCTGGGCAACCTGTCTCAAAATTTTAAAAAATTTTTAAGAACTACAATATAGTTCAGGGGCAGATCACTTGCCTAGCCTGTGGAAGCTGTGGGTCACTCCCCTGTGCAGCAAAACCAAATCAAAGAAAAGAAACGAAAGCTAGAAATCAGTACTAAAATTTATAGTGGGTGGCTGAGTGTGAGGAGAATCTAGGAGATTTTTTTCCATTTTTACATTACTGGATCTTATAAATTTTAGTTTCATTACTCTTTCTTTCTTCTCTTTTTCTCTTTTTTATAAAGTTTTTTGAGACAGAGTCTCACTCTCTAGTTAAGACTGGCCTGACTCGTGCTATGTAGCTGAGGCTGGCCTCGAATTCATGTTGATCCTATTGGTTCAGCCTCCCAGGTGCTAGGGTTACAGGTGAGCACCACCACACTTGGCTCTGGATCTTCCAAATTTTCTATAATGAGGATGAGGATGATGATGATGATGATGATGATGATTACTGGAGATAGTCTCATTATGTAGCCCAGTCTGGTCTACAACTAGTGATCTTCCGGCTTCGGCCTCCTCAGTGCTGGGATTACAGATGTGTGCCACCACACCTGGCTCAAGGATATTTTTATGATAATAAATTGTTATTAGTTAGCAACTAATATTTAAAATAATATAATAATAAAATAATGATATAATAAGCTAATACTTAAGAGTTTTCTTTCCAAGAAGAGATAACAATGGAATGGTTAAAAATAATGAAATATACACATATTCTGACAATAAAGCAAACCTTCAAGATATACATTCCCAAAGGAAAAAAGTTACAGAATATTTATGCAGAGAAAATTTGTAGAAAGAGACTCAAAAAATTTAACAGTAATACCTACAAGAAATGAGCCAGGTTCAGTGATAAAGTGGACTTTTATTTCTAATGTTTATATGCTAATTTAATAAAATAACTGATTTTATAGAAAATACTCACACATACACACATGCAAAACTCTAAGATTTGTTTTAGTTCAAAGAAAATAAAAGCATTAATCTCTAGCCTAAACAGATGTCATGTGTACTGGAGAGGGTACTAGTGACACTATCACCTGAATTTGTTTCCAATACTGAAATACTATTTTTTGAAATTAGCCTCATAAGAAACACATAAAGACTAGATTAGCTGGGTATGGTGGCACAGCCTTGTAATTCCATCACTTGGGAGGTGGAGGCAAGAGGGTTTCAAGTTTGAGGTCGGACTGAACTACACAGCAAGACCCTGTTTCAAAGACAACAAAACAAGATCAAAAGACTAGATTAACTAGAAATGCTTAAACTTACCAAACAAGGTCTTGTGAACTTCTAGCATAGCTTTTTGTTTTGAACTGCCATCTTTAATTAATTCTTCCATATTATTAAACAGACTACTCAGGTTTTTGCCAAACATATTCTGAGCTTCTGCATTGTGTTGGTCAATTGCCTTCTTACGGTCCAGTTTGGAATGGAGACCAGATACATCTTTTGTAGTTTCTTTAACTGTATTAAGCAACTATATAAAATTTTAAAAAATAAACATTGATAAGATGGGTAAAATAAAAGCAATCTATGTGCTACGTAAGAATTTCTCTTCATGAGACCCAGTAAATTTTAGATAGTGGATCAAAAGAAATGGTTAAACTTATGCTAATTTATCCAGATGTCCAGGAATGTTTATTTCCCTTCCCCTAGCCATTTATGGAAGAAAAACTGATCTTGCAAATTCATTGCTGTAACTATGCTAACTCACAAATTTTTTTTCCTATTTTACTGTTTCCTCAAAAGTACATTGAATAAAAAATTTAATACCTTCAATAATTCCCATCATTAGAAGGTAATGAATTCTCTTTTTTGGAGGGGAATTGCTTTTTAAAATTTTAATTAACATACAATATAATGGGTTTCATTATGGCATCTTAATACAATTATATTGTATACATTGCTCTTTCTTTACCTTCTTACCCCCTTACTCTGTAACTCCCTCCCCCCTTATTACTTCCCTTTCCACTCCAAATAGTCCCCTTTTTACTTTAGGTCTCACACATATAGGGCTTTTTGTTTATTTTTTTTCAAATTTAAACTCTGCATATGAAAGAGAACATACAGTATTTTTCTTTCTGAGTCTGGCTTATTTCACTTGATACGGTCTCTAGTTCCATCCATTTTCCTAGTACTAAATTCTTGGTTTAATCAGCACCACAAAGAAAAAGCATCAAATGTCCACAAAACTATTTCAAGAGTAGTTTTTTTTCTTAGATCAGCATCTTCAGTGAGGAAAATATGGGTAAAACAGTAAAAGAGTGTTTTTTAAATTGAGAGGGGTATCATTTGAGGTCAATAAACAAGACCTCACAAATAACAATTAAGCAAATAAGGTTACTTCTATACATCCTTTAATTTCTTTAATACAAGTACAAATCAAAACAAAGGACATTTAAAAGGCAGCTAGATGGGATGCTCTGTGGACTAGAAGAATAAACGTTTCATCAGCTTTAATGAATTTTGAAAACCAAAACAAATAAACAACAACAACAACAACAAAAAAAAAAAAAAAACACAAAGAACAAACCTTGCTAGCAGCATCATGGAGTTTCTCCTCAGTACTTTCCAAAGCTGCTGAGATATATTCTTCTTTAACAAGTTGTAATTTAGTTTCTTGCAAATGTTTCTGAGTCGTTTCCAGTTCCTGTGTCTTATTTTCCAGATCAGATTTACAGTGGTCAAGTTCATTTTTATTATCCATAAACAACTCTGTAACCTACATATAACACATTAAACATTTCTTTAAGAATTAAGAAATGCTGAACTGGTTGGTGAGACACCTGCCTAGTTCATAATTTATTAGGAGAACAAAACAAATTATTCCCATGTAAAAACTATAACAAGTTACTAGACAAGTTAGCACATTTTATATGATCTATGGTATCTTCTGGTAAGTTTATTCAAAACTTTAGAAATTAAATAACAGTCTAATGTATTGGTGTTAATTCTTCAGGTTTCTTGCAACACTAGTCAATGAATCCACTTTATAAGGGTATTAGGGTGGGCATGGTGGTGACTTGGGAGGCAGAGGTAGGAAGATAACAAGTTCAAGGCCTGAGGCAGTCTGAGTAACTTAACTAGACCCTGACTCAAAATAAAAAACAAAAAATGGGCTGGGGGTTAGCCCAGGGGTAGCATACTTGCAAAGTATGCACAAGGCCCTGGGTTCAACCCTTAAGTACCACAAGAAATATAAATCAATCAATCAATCAATCAATCAATAAATGTGTTGATGTGAAGGTGGCATCCAAGGGTCACATCTCTTCCCTAACCTAGTTGTAACATCCAGTCCCTTCCATTATCAGTATTCCTTCATCTGATACATGTCAATGAAAACTCCTCAGCATTCCTATTTCACAGCTTTAACAACAAAATCTCACAATTCAGTTAGTCATCTGCCACATAATAACATTTCAGTCAACAACAGACCAAATATACAATAATGGTCCCACAAGATTATAATGGAGCTGGAGGCTAGCGGTGTAGCTCAGTGGAAAAGAGTAGTTTGCACAAGGTACTAGGTTTGATCTGCAGTAGTGCCAAGAGGGAAAAAAAAAAAAAAGATTATAATGGAGCTAAAAAACTTCCAGAGGCTGAGATTTAGCTCAGTTGGTAGAGTGCTGCTCTGCAGTCTCTGAAGTCCGGAGTTCGATTCCCAGCACCGCAAAAATGGGAGGACGTGGCAAGCCACTCCCGAGGCAATCCTGAAAGTCAGCCATTGAAAACACTTAAGAGGGTCACTATGAGTCGACACACTTGATGGCACCTAACAACAACAAAAAAACTTCTTATCACCTAGTGATATCAGAGCTGCCATAAAGTCATAAGACACGTTTGTTGTAATGCTGGTGAAACCAAACCTAATATTCTGCCACCTATAAAAGTATATAACATAATACAATTATGTACAGACCACAATAATTGATAATGGCAATAAATATATTACTGTTTTATGTATATACTATGCTATACTTTTATCATTAGAGTGTCTACTTTAAAAAAAAGTTAACTGTAAACAACCTGAGGCAGGTCCTTCAGGACATATTCCAGAAGAAGGCACTGTTATCCTAGGAGATGATAGCTCCATGTGTGTTACTGCCTCTGAAGATCTACAGTGAGAAGTCCTGGAGGCAGAATACAGTGATACTAGAGATCTGATCCTGTATAGGCCTAGACTCATGTGTGTCTGTGTTATAGTCTTTTTTTAATAAAAGAGTTTAAAAAGTAGGAAAAAAAGTTTAAAAGACTATACCATATATCTTAGGAGTATAGTAGGCTTTGTAGGCTTGTGTAAGTACACTCAATGACGTTTGCACAATGATGAATCACCTAACAACACATTTCTCAAAACATCCTAGTCATTAAGCAATGTCTGACTTATTCTTTATGATGTTGTATTTAAAGTAATGGTCAAAATATTGTTACGTGCTGAGGAGTAGGGTATGGCTCATAGTGACCCATAGAGTTTTCAATGGCTAATTGTTTTGTGATTATTTCAGGGAGTGGACTGCCACATCCTTCTCCCCTTTTTGCAGTGCTGGGGTTTGAACCTGGGTCCTCAGAAAGTGCAGAGCAGGACTCCACCAATAAGAAAGCTTTTTCATTACTATTGATGATAGTAAAATTATGATACAACTTACTTTCAGTATAAAAGTCAACAAGAAAAAATATCTTTAAAAAGAAAAAATCCTTCACATTCTATAATTTTCTTTTAATATTTGTTTTTAACATAACATTGAATAATGCTTACCCTATTTAGCTCCTCTTCAAGAGCACCAATTTTTTCAACCAATTCAATGATGTGTTCTTCTTGAACAGTTAATTTTCCATTCATAGCTCTAAAATAAAAGTTTATTATGAGTTTGACAGTTAATATTTTTTTTCTGAATCCTACAATGTTAGATTATAACACTTCATTAGTCTACAGTAATTTTCAAAAGAAGTTCCAGCTTCCCTTTCACTACACACAATGGAGAGTGGAAGTAAGGTTAGGGTCAGAAGTTAGGGTTAGGGTCAGGGCACAGGCATGTGAGTGAATGAAAATCCACATAATGAATGGTAGGATTCCAGGCCCTTATACACACGCTAATCAAACAGTAGCAGCCAGAGCACTCTTTAAGCTGAAAACTGGGCAAGTCTTCTCAGGAAAGACCAAAAGTCCTGGACTCAAAGGAAAAAAACAAGAAAAACATGTTTGTGTGTGTGTGTTTCTGAAGGGATGAACCCAGGGCCTCACACAGAGTTTGCAAGTGCACCCCCAGCCCATCTTTTGATTTTTTCATTTTGAATCAGGGTCTAAGTTTCCCAGGCTGCCTCTGACCTCCAACTTGCAATCCTCTTGCTTCCATTTCCTGAGTCACTGGAAATATAGGCCTGCGTCACTGTGCCCAGCAAGAAAAATATTTGCTTGAACCACTGACTTAACATCAAGGTACTCATTTTTCATCCTACAGTAAACCGATGGGTCTATAAGCCTTACCCACACATAGTATCATTTGTGTTTATTTCCCTCAAATATCTAGTGATTTTTGGCTGGCAATGAAAATGGATTAGATGCTTTTTAACAATTATAGAGGGAAAAGATCTCAAAGAAGACAAAGAAAAGATAAAATCAATAATGTTAATAGCCTGGCAGGGTGGTGCACACTTGCAAAGTATGCCAAGGCCCCTGTATTCAGCTCCTAAATACTGCAAAAAAATAAAAATAAAAAATGTTGGGCTGGGAATGTGGTTCAGTGGTAGAGCATTTGCAAAAGCATGTTTGAGGCCCTTGGTTCAACTCCCTAGTACCACAAAAAATAAAAGTTAGCACTTTTTCTGAGATGAGGAATATACTATATAAAAGAATAAGATGCGAGCCAGGTATAGTGGTACATGCCTGTAATCCCAGAGATTCAAGAGGGGGAGGCAGGAAGATTGCAAGTTCAAAGCCAAAGGCAGCTTGTGCAACTTAGTAACACCCTGTCTCAATTAAAAAAATAAAAAAGGTTCTGAGGGTACAGCTCAGTAGTAGAGCACTTGCGAAGTATGTGCAAGGCCCTGAGTTTAGCCTGCAAGTACCTCAAAAACAAAGAAAAAGAAAGAAAAGCATATACAGGTACTAAATAATATATTGCTGCATAAATGAATTTTACTTCAAACAGCCTGTTATCAGAAAATGATTACTCTTAGAGCAGAGCATGGTGGTGCACATCTGTAATCTCAGCATTCAGAAGGCTGAGACGAATGAATTCAAGCCCAGCCTATGTTACATAGTGAGTACAAAAAAAAAAAAAAAGAGGAAAAGCTTATTCTTGGAAATTAACTCCATAGCCAAAGGCTTACCTAAAATTTTCTTCAGAAAGGTACACTCCATTTTTCTCACGGGCTGCAATAAGATCTCGTTTCAGACGCTCTATCTCTTCTGTATACTCCTACATAAAGAAATGTAGGTGTCAACTTTGTTTTTTTATTCAGTTTGGGGAGCATATGCAACAAATATGACATGAAGTTAGCCTTTTATGTCTTTTCAAACATGAAAAGTATGATAAAGAGTTATAACTATACATTTAAATCACTATTAATTTGTTTAGAAACAGTCTTTTAACAGCCTTCAAAGCTCCTTTAAATGTACTCATATAAACTTCCTTTTAAACTATCTATCCAAAGCCCTGCATGGTGGTGCATTTCTGTCATCTCAGTGACTTGGGAGGCTGAGGCAGGAGGATTCTGAGTTCAAAGCCAGAGGCAGCCTGCATAACTCAGCAAGATCCTGTCTCAAAATAAATAAATAAATACTCTATCTCATTTTATGAGTTTTAATATAGCTACAAAAAATAAAACTGGTCAATACTGGGGACAGATGAATAAATTAACGCAACAGAATGTGGAGCCCAGAAATGGGACTATATGGATATGTAGAAAACTGATAAACTAGATAACACTGAAATTAAAACCTTTTGCTCTGCAAATGCCCATGTGAAGAGAATGAGAAGACATATGACAGGGAGAAATTATTTGCAAACCTCAAATATTTGCAAACCTTTATATGTACCAAAGCACTAGTATCTAGAGTATATAAAGAATTCTCAAACCACAAAAATAAAAGAACAAATAATCCAATTAAAAAATAGGCCTCAAGACATGAACTGACATTTCACTAACAAAAATATATAAACATCAAATTAGCACGAGAAGATGTAAGTTAAGAAGAGAAGTAGGGTAGGGCAGTAGCCAACGCCTATAATCCTAGCTACTCAGGAGGTGGAGGCAGGAGGATCCAAGTTCAAGGTCAGAGGCAGCCTGTGAAATTTAGCAAGATCCTGTCTCAAAATTAAAACAAAACAAAACAAAACTTTAAAATGGGGCTGAAGATGCAGCTCATTGGTGGAGTGCTTGCTGAGTATATGCAAGACCCTGGATTCAACCCCCAGTACTGAAAGAAAAAAACAAAACAAAAAAAAGGTTCAAGTTAAAATCATACTGAGATATCTAACACCTATTACACATATCAGAATGGCTAAAGTAAAATAGTTACAACACCAAATGCTGGCAACAATGTGGGGAAACTAGGTCACACAAGCATTTATATTGCTAGTATGAAAGTAAAATGGTATAGCCACAGTAAAAAATAGTTTGGCAGTTCCTTATAAAAATGAAACATTCAGTTTCCATAAAATGCAGCAAATGCACTCTCAGGCAATTAACTTCAAAGAAATGCAAATCTGTTTACACAAATGCCTATAAATTAATGTAAAGAGCAATTTTATTTATATTTTAAAAAAAAGTTGAAGTCAGTCTATATGTCATGCAACAGGTAGTTACACAAAGACCTACTGGCACACAACTTGCGTGAATCTCCAGAGACTCGCGCTAAGTAAAAAAAAAGACAATTCCAGAAGTTTACATGTTATAAAATTCCCTTTGATAATGATTTTGTGATGACAAAATTCTATAAATAGAGAATAGATTAGTAGGTAACGAGATCTGGGAGAGGAAGTAAGGGGTGGATAGGAAATAGTTATATAAGGGATCCTTGTGGCATTTTTGGAAATGATCCAAATGTCCATTGGCTGGTGAACTTATAAATAAAATATAGCATTATCCATACAATGGAATTGCTGAGCAATAAAAAAAAAAAAAAACTAGTTGGGCGCAGTGGTGCACACCTGTAATCCCAGTGACTTGGGGGGCAGAGACAGGGGGATTGCAAGTTCAAGGCCAGAGGCAGCCTATGTAACTTAGTGAGACCTTGACTCAAATGAGTAAAAATTGCTCTGGGGGCGCAGCTCTCTAGTACAGTGCTTTAAAGCATGTGCGATGCCCTGGACTCAACCCCTCTGCCCCAAAAGAAACAAATGTTAAGCCAAGTAAAAGGAGCTAGATGCAAAAGGCCAAAAATTATGATTCTATTTATAGGAACTGTACAGGAAAGGCAAATCTGTCAACAGAAAGTAAATTAGTGGCCACCTGATTGCAAAGGAACAAAGGAAGCTATAAGTGATAAAAGTTTTCTAAACATAAATTGTGATATATTGCACAACTCCATAAGTGTATTAAAAATCACTGAACTGAATGCTTATAATAAATATTATAGTAGGGAAATTACTACTCAATGATATAAATAAATATGTAGAATTAACAGCTGTAGTGACATAGCATTCAAGAGGTTAAGGCAGGAGTGAGAGGCCAGCTTGGGCCATATAAAAAATTTCAGACCTTCCTGGGCTACAAAGCAAGATTCTGTCTCTAAATAAATAAATAAATCCACAGATACATAGATAGAATTTATAACTGTAAATAAATGCAAATTTTGCCAAGGATATCAATTGAGTTATAAAGCTGGTCAAGGCAACACATTAGCTAGCATTAGCCAGAGATGGTGTGGTACATGCCTGTAATCTCAGCACTCCGGAAACAGAGGCAGGAAGATCATTGCAGGTTCAAGGCCAGCCTGGTCTACACAGCAAGTTCCAGGCCAACCAGGATTACATGGAGAGATCTTGCCTCACACACACACACAAAATGCAAAAAAACAAACAAAAATACACCCCCACCAAAGTGAACACATTAGCATTAGAAAAAAACACCTTAACATATCAGGTCTTTAGTTTAAATCACTAGATAAAATACCTACCACAAAGGGCTGGGGATGTATCTTAGTGGTATAGTATTTGCCTACCATGCTTGAGACCCTGGGTTTGAGCCTCAGCAGCATAAAAAGAAAAAGGAAGGGGGAAAGAAAAAAAAAAAACTTTTGCCAGGTCCATAGGACCCTGTCTCAGCAACAAAAAATGCCTGCCACAGACAACTGAACAAATCTTATTTAACAATTACCTGTTTCTGATCCTTATTTCCACACATGTCCAAAAAGATTACATTACTTCATAAAAGTTCACAATTACCTTAATAAGAGCTTTCTTGGTGAGTTTCTGATTAACTTCAGGTTTATTCAATATGTTCTTTGCTCTATGAGCATATTCCAATGTACTCAGAGTTTCCTGTCATGAAAAGGAAAAATCAATTACTGAAGACATTGTAAGACTAATATACTTCTATCATCTAGAATTTACTATATAGCTTATAATTATTCGTTGAGGCTATTGTACCCAACCTTTTTATCATTCTTTTTTAACAATTTCCTTTTTATTCTTCAATTTTATCATTATAAAAGTTTTTTTAGTATTTTTTTTTCCAGTGCTGGGGATCAAAACCAGGGCCTCACGCATGCTAGGCAAAGTGCTCAATCACTGAGCTACTTCCCCAGCTGTCTTTTTCTTTCTCCTCTTCAATTTTCAGGTCTTTACCCTTATGTTATTTTGAACCAATAATTTTTCCTTTAGACTAGTCTTAAACTTGATTAATTCCACCAACTGATGAATAAACAAAATGTCCTATGTCCATAGAATTAAATACTATTCACCCATAAAAGGGAATGAACTATTGATACACAGCATAACTCGAATGAAACTTGAAAACATTAAGTGAAAGAAGCCAGTCAAAAAAAGATCTCAGCACTCAGGAGGCTGAAGGAGGAAAATTTCAAGTGACATAGTGAGACTTTGTCAAAAACAAAAACAAAAAACACACATAAAGACCAGGTTTTATATGTTATATGATTCCATTTATATGAAATGTTCAAAAAGGCATATCTATGATTACAAAAAGTAGTACTAGCCTAGGGCTGGGAGTGGTATGGATAGAAAATGATTACTAATAGGTAATAACATTGGAGTGAAAAAAATGTTCTAAACTTAAGATCTTAGAAATAGTTGCACAACTCTGTAAACATACTAAATTCATTGAGTTAGTATACTTTACATGGGTGAATTGTATGGTATGTGAATTATACTTCAATAAAGATATTTTTAAAAACTGAAAGGGGAGCTGGATACCTTATAAAAGCTTTCCTAACACTATTTAAAGTAGATGATAGCAACAAAATTAGAGCAGATTTTACTGTCCTTGATGCTGCTCTTCTTCCTTTCTGTTCCAACCCATTCAATCTTACCTTCATTGCTCTCTAAGCAGCCTCTGAAACACTGGAATCCCCTTTGTTCAATGAAATCTCAATACACCAACCCCACTAATGATCCACAGCAATTTTAACAATGTACTGGAAATCCATTAAATAAATTTTGTTTAAGGTTAAAATTTTTTTCAGTGAAATACTGCAGGATATGTCCCAAACCAATGTCTAAATTCCTTTATATTATAGTATAGCCTGAATGAAGCCAGGAAATAAACTTTTTAAATATGTGATAACTAAATAAGAATTGGGCTGGGATTTAGCTCAGTTGGTAGAGTGCTGCGCTGCAGTCTCTGAGGTCCCGAGTTCAATTTCCAGCACCGCAAAAATGGGAGAAGGACCTGGCAATCCACTCCCAAGGCAATCCCGAAACAGTCTGCCATTGAAAACCCTATGAGGGTCACTGTGAGTCGGATACGACTCGACGGCACCTAACAACAACAACAACAAATAAGAATTACAGCTCCTTACACTTGCAGCTTCCTTTCAAAGAGCTTACCTCAAGATTGAGAGATGCAGGAGAAATTGTTGCAATTATAGATGTTCTTGTACGTCCCCCAAGAGAATCTTGGAGGATTCTTGTTAGTTTAGATTCTCGATAAGGAACATGAGGTGCTCTTTCTACAAGAGCAGTAATAACCCTTCCCAAAGTCAACAGGGATTGGTTGATATTTCCAGCTTCCCGAGCTCTCTTGTCAACAGCTCCAGAACGGCCAATGTTTTCACTTCCTGCAAGATCAACCTTTAATTTTAAAAATAAAAAGTCAATCTATTGGACTTATATTCAAAGGTTTTCATTCTCATAATGTATGTAATGTATTAAATAGCCAGCAAAATAAACTCTCTATAACAAATTTCTTCTTCCACTACTGAGCTGATAACCCACTAACTACAAAAATATTGCCTATAAGTGCAAAATTTCAAGTGCTCTACCAGAAGGGTGGTCAAGAAGGAAAACAGTGGCTAGGCATGTTGGCACACGCCTGTAATTCCTACCCTCAGGAGGTGGAGGCAGGAGGATCCCAAGTACAAGGCCAGCCTGAGATACACAGCAAATTCCAGCACAACATCAGCTACACAGTGAGATTGTCTCAACTAACAAACAAAGGAAAGAAACAGTGGTATTACAGTGAATGCTTACCAAGTTCAACTTTCCAATTTTAACAAGCTCTTCTCCATCAATTGTAGTTTCTTTCATATGTATTGTAACAGAGAAAACTGAGTGGGAACGACTAGAAAAGAAGATCAAGTTGCCTGTTTATTATAATGTAAAGTATTATTTGCTTCCTATAAAATATTGAAAACAGGAAAAGGAAGATCTAAATCTACAAGAGTAGAGAATGATATTATCTATCAGGAAATATCAAGAAAATTTGGGGACATAGAAAATAGATAGAACAATGCTTAAGTTTTTGTTTTTCTTATACCTGCTGCCTATGGAGGAGATACCAATAAAAAGCTACCCAAAAATATACCAAAAGAATTTTCAAGTGGATATGGAGTAGAGTCAGGATAGTTTCTTAGTGTGTCAGAGCAGACGGTCCCCCAATCAACCTTCCTGTTCATAAGAACCACTTGGAGTATGTCAGTACTATAAATTCAAACAGCACCAGGCAAGCTACCAGATTATTCCTCCTCCATGTCAACTGTTGTGTACATGTACAAGTACATTTCTCTGCTTTGAGAATGTCATCAGAAATAAGTAACTCCTCCTCCTGAACATCAGAAATAGTAACTAGAGTGATTATTGAAATGCCACAAGATAATCCCTTCCAGACTATAAAATGTTCAAAAATATACCTTGTGCTAAATACTCACATTTAGCTTTAATCTAAGGGAGACAAAAATTATATAGATGATCAAAGACATCTTTTCGTTTCTGCATTAACGGCATTGGTGAATATCATTATGTTCATTAATATCATTGACAGTGGACAACATGGTAATTTTCTTCTTTATACTTTTTATGTTATTTAAAAAATTTTTTATAAGTATCTTGTTTTTCTTTTTTCAGAACTGGAGATCAAATCCAGGTCCATGTGTATGCTAGGAAAGAGCTTTACCATTGAGCTATATCCCCAGCTCCTATAAGTATCATTTTTATAAAAATTACTTAATTTACACCAAATCGGAGGTAAGAGGAAAAACATGAATATAAAGTATAAATCTGGGTTATACTATTCATCTCGTGTTTTATTTTATCATTACCCATGTATTTCTAATCCAGGATAATGGCACTAATGCAATTAAGCGTAGAAATCAACTCTGACTTGGGAAAACTGAATTAATTTTTCCTTCTCTTTGTCAAATACATTCATAAAAAGTGATTTTCACTCAAATCTACATAAAAAAAAGGAGTCCCTAAATCATATAATTTTGGGGGATAGATTTTTTATATTTCCAGCAAAAGGTATTTAGAGAAAAGAAATACGTCCTTTCCTCTCCATGAAAGTCAGTATTCATGATCATCTGTTTCCCTACATCAAAATAAAGTCATTTTAAAGTGAAGATTTGAAGCTGGATACTGTGGCACATGCTTGCCTATAATCCCAACTACTTGGGAGGCTGAGGCAGGATGATCGCAGATTTGAGGCCAGAGGCAGCGTGTGCAATTTAGTAAGACTCTATCTCAAAATACAAAAGTAAAAGAGTGGGCTAGGGATGCAACTTAGTGGCAGAGCACTTGCCTAGCATATGTGAGGTCCTAGATTAACTCCAAGTAATGGGGGGGATGGATTTTTGATTGTCTTCTCTTATTCAAACCAAAGGTTTCAAACTATGTTCTAAGTATCAGTAGGGGCCCCACACAAGTGAATAAAAGGCCACCTTCATAAGGTAGATTAGCCTTTGAGCATACCATCCCAAAATCAACTAGAGTAACCATATTTTAATTTGGGGTCCCATGCGTGACTTCATTTGTAAAAAAGAATTCTGCCAAAAAAAAGTTTAATACTTCTGCTCTGATTCAACTTATCTTTATTCTTTCTATGTTTTTCCAATATTGGTGTCCTTTTAATAAGTCTGAAGCCAATTACCCATAGCCCCTCTTTATAGCACCAAATCTAGGTATATGACCCATTACCTTGACCCGACCCCATGTGACATCCCTCAAGTTCCTAATTTTCCTTAAAAAGAAAATGGAGCTAAGATTATGGCTTTTTTACCTAGAATATGCATTCATCAAAGTCGCTGCAGTTGTCCTTTTTGCTGCCCCCTTCTCCAAAATTTGATAGACTTCATCCTTGTTATGTACTGTAATTTCTTCTAAACCTTTGATTATCACTCCCCTCTGACCAAATATCAAAAGAACATTCATTAGATTGGTTTGAAAAAAAAAAAAAAAGAGTACACTGACTTCCAAAGGCTCACACACTAACATCTGAAAACATTTCATTCCCAATAACTGAGTTACCTTGTTACGGGGATCATCAAACATCTGTAGTCTCTCAGAAACATCAGAAGAGGGATTAAGAAGATCAAAAAGTTCTTCATTATAGATTTCCAGAAGAGACACTTTGACTGAAAATTCAGTGCCACTATCAGTAAGTTTCTCAAAAATTTGATGAAGCGTACGTGGAATTATACCAGCCAAAGGATCCTGAAATTACAAATATTAATAAGGATCAAAATAAAGGCAGAATGACATTTTTTACGGCAGTTAAAACATATAACAAGAGCCTCCTTTATCCCTCTTTCTTGCCTTTCTTACTTCCCAGTACTAAGAATTGAACCTAGGGTCCCCAGTATGCTAGATAAGAATTCTATCACTGAGCTACACCTCTACCCCTTTTTATCTTTTTGATGCTGAGACAAGGTCTTGCTGAATTGCCCAGGCTGGTCTTGAACTTGAAATCTTCCTCTTACCTCAGCTTCCAAAGCAACTGGGATTATAGGCATGCACACCACAACCAGCTAAAGTATATTTAAATGTTAAGTATAGTTAGCCCTCTGTATCTACTGGTTCTGCAGTCTACCAAACACCAATAGAAAAACAAAAAAACCTGCATCTGTATTGAACACAGACATTTTCACCTCTCACCATTGCCTAAACAATGAGGTATAACGATTATTTACATAGCATTTACATTGTATTAGGTATTATAAATAATCTAGAGATGGTTTACGGTATGTGGGAGGATGTACATCAGCGATATGCAAATACTATTTGTTGTTGTTAGATGCTGTTGAGCTGGGTCCAACTGGTAGCAACCCTATGTACAAAAGAACGAAACAATCCCTAATTCTGTACCAGGTATACAATTTTTTTATGTTTAAGCCCATTGTTGCAGACACTGGCCATACATCTAGGCAAATACTATTGCATTTGATAAAAAGGATTTTGGCACCCCCAGATTTTGGTATGTGTGTCTGAGAACTCACCTACTCTCTCCCAATTGTGGATAGTGAGGGACAATTATAGGCCAAAGCAAGTTCAAAAAAAAAAAAAAAAAAGACAAAACAAAAAAACTAACCTAATGTTAGAGAAGTCATTTACAACAGTCACAAAACAATTGTGTTTGTTTTTGTTGTGTTTGTTTGTTTTGCAGTAACAGGGAATGAATCCAGGGTGCTGGACCACTGAGCTGCCCCCTATACCTTTTTTATACTTTTTTTGAGACAAGGTCTCACTAAATTGCACAAGCTGCCTCTGGCCTTGAACTCAAGATCCTCCTGTCTCAGCCTCCAGGGTCAATGGGATTATAGATGTGTGCCATAGCACCTGGCACAATTGTGGTTTTTTTTGTTTGTCTGCCTGGTTTTTGCAGTATTTGGGGGTTAAACCCAGGGCCTTGCACATACTTAGCAAGTGCTCTACCACTGGGCTGCCCTCTTATTATATATTATTATTATTATTATTCTTGAGTTGAGGTCTTGCTAAATTATATAGGCTGTCTCTGGTCTCTGCCTCCCAAATCCCTGGGATTACAAGTATGTGCCACTGTGCCCAACTCTGGCTCAACTGTTAAATTTTAAGTTGTGCAATGTTCTGAGTCAGGTGATGAAATCTTGCACCATCCAGTCATGGATGTAAATCATCCTTTGTCCAGTCTACCCACACTACATATGCTATCTTCCTTCTAATCACTCAGTAGCCCTATTGGTTATCAGATCAACTGTTCTATTATGGCACTGCCTATATTGGAGTAACTCTTATTTTACTTAATAATGGCCTCAAAGCACAAGAGTTGTGATGCTGGCAATTCGGAAATGTCAAAGAGAAGCCGCAAAGGGCTTGCTTTATGTGACAAGGTAAAAATATACTAAGATATTTTGAGAGACACACAGAGAGAAACCAAAGGCACATAACTTTTAGTTCAGTATACTGTTATAATTCTTCCATTTTATAATGTGTGATCCAAAAATATGGTAGATGTTTAAATTTTAAAAATTTATTACAGTAAAAGATACATTGCCATTAATCCTCCTGCAAATACTCCCCCTGGCTTCAAACACACTTATGTAATTGTTCTTGCCACTTTCTGAAACAGTTCTACAAGGCCTCTTTCATGACTGTCTTTAGTTTCACTTTCCATCATGACAACACTCTGTCACATATAGCTTCTGGTATGGCAAATTTCTGTCAAATAAGAATATTATGGTGTGTCCTCATTCACCTTATTCACCCCACCTGGCACCATGCTACTTCTGGCTCTTCCCCAAAGTCAAAATGAAAGGTAAACATTTTGAATCGATTTAGGACAATGAGGCAGCCACGACAGTGCAACTAAAGACACTCACAAAAGAGGACTTCCAGAACTGCTTTAGAAAGTGGCAAGGAAGATGGGATAAGGGTGTTTGAAGCCAGGGGGTGAATTTTGGTGGGGAAATGTGTCCTTTAATATAATAATTTTTGTTTTGTCTTGTTTTGTTTTGTTAAGGCTATCCTAGGACTCCCCACGCAGACCAGGCTGGCTTCAAACTCATATCAATACTCCTGCCTTGACTCCTGAATGCTAGGATTGTAACTGTGTGGTACCATGCTTGACTCTGTAATAAATTTTTTTTGGCAGTACTGGAGACTTGAACCCAGGGACTCATACATGCTTATGCATGCCCTCTGCCACTAAGCTGGACCCCCAGCCTATTTTTCACTTCTTTTATTTTTGAGGCAGAGTCTTGCTAAATTATGTAGGCTGCCTCTGGCCTCATACTTACAATCCTCCTTCCTCAGCCTCCCAAGTTGCTGGGATTACAGGCACACACAACTGCACCCAGATACAATTTTTTAAATGTAAATATTCACTGTATCTTTTGGTCACATTTCATATTATTGGTTATTATTGGTAATTTGTTACTGTGCCTAATTTATGAATTAGACTTTATCACTGGTACATATGCATAGGAAAAAATATAGTATATTGAGGGTCTGGTATTATCCACTGTTTTAGGTATCTACTGGAGTCTTGCAACATAAGCTCACAGATAAGGGGGACCACTGTTCTCTGCTCCAATTATTCTATCCCAAACAGACATCTCCTTTATCACTTAATTGTGCCATATATATTGGTCTTGTCTCTGCCAATGAGATTGTATATTTCTTAAATAGGAGTTATACTATATACTTTAATTTTACTATGTTGTTGTTGTTAGGTGCCGTCAAGTCAAGTCTGACTCCTAGCGACCCTCATAGGGTTTTCAATGGCTGACTATTTCGGGATTGCCTTGGGAGTGGGTTGCCACATCCTTCCCATTTTGCGGTGCTGGGAATTGAACTCGGGACCTCAGAGACTGCAGAGCAGCATTCTACAACTGAGCTAAGTCCCAGCCCCAAATTTTACTATAGTAGTAGTTTATCTTAAATTCATATTTGACATGGGTTCTTTGATCTTCTATAGTTCAAGACAGAGACCTGTAAACAAGTTGTAGTCAGCTAAATTTTTGACACATTACAGATAAATCTATGCTATAAATAATAAATACCTCTTCCCAGGTGTATACTTCATTAGGTGACCTTTCACCTTCCATTGTAAAGGTTTTCCCAGTACCAGTTTGGCCATATCTGTCAAGATTAACAAAAGTGTTAAGTCAAGAATAAGTACATACATTTAAACTTTTCCATCAACTTGAAAAATAGTGTTTTGCTTACGCAAAGATAGTGCAATTATAACCCATAATAACTTCATCCAGAATTGGACAAACCACGCTTCGGTAAACATCGATTTGCTTAGTAGATGCTCCAAAAACCTATTTAAAGAAAAAAGAAAGAAAGAAAAATTTCTTAAAGAAAGAAAACTCAAAATTATTCATTTTAATAACTGTACTCTCTAAAAACCATCTGACAAAGAGATAACTGAAATGTATAAGTATACCAGGATTACATTGCTGGATAATCAAGAAATAGCACCCCTTTAAGAAGAAAGTAAGTACCATATCAAAAGTATATGTTTTCCTTGAGCTCTTGTCAGCCAATCCAGCAGTTCGTACACTAACTTCTTTTCGTACATGATCACATTCTACTACTGAATGGGCGTTAGCTTTCCGCTCTGCAAAATTAAATGGTCTACAAAAAGAAATACACAAAGTTATTCAAGAATTCTTACTTAGCAGGTTATCAGCAACATTTTTATTAACTATATTAGTCAAGGAAAATGTGAAATGTGAAGTTTTGACTATATTGTTGGTGATGGGGATTAAATGGGACTAAGTGATACAAATAAGGAAAGAGAGCAGAATTACAAGGGTCTCAGTTCCCAAGATGGGCACTGTGGTGCACGCCTATAATCCCAGTAACTCAGGAGAATGAGGGAGGAGGGTCATGAATTCAAGGACAGAGGCAGCCTGCACAACTTGGAGAGACCCTGTCTCAAAAAATAAAGAAGGGGCTGGGTGCATTGCTCAATGCAAGGCCCTGAGTTCCAACCCCAGCATTACAAAAAAAACCAATAAAACAAAAAACAAACTCAGTTTCTAGAAATAACATTAGTTTTTTAAGTTTCAAAGATAATGTAAAACATTATAATTCTAACATAATTTAATATATTAAAACAATGCTTATTTTTTAGAATTCTATTGCCACTATTCTCAAAATCTGATCAAGTTAGGTTATGATGTAGTCAAAAGAATTTGTCAAATTCATATTCAAAATGCTAACCTACCAGTGAATATCTGGCACAAAACAAAAAGTTGGCAAAAATAATGAGTAATATGTTGAGCACTTACTATGTACAAGGTACTCATTGTTCCAAGTGTTTTCCATTGGCTAACTCTCTTTGTTCTCACAGGGGTAAGTTAGTTATTGTTAGGTGCCATGGAGTCGGTATCCGACTCATAGCGACCCTCTGTACAACAGGGGAAACACTACTGTCAGTGCTTCTCTGCTGTTCATAGGGTTTTCAATGGCAGATTGATTCCTGGGAGGGGGTTGCCAGGTCCTTCTCCCAAGCCTACAGCTTCTGGTGTTCCCAGGCGGTCTCCTATCCAGGAACTAACCAGGCCCGACCCTGCTTAGCTTCTGAGATCTGACGGGATCGGACACCACATGGCTACAGCTGCAGGCACAGGGGTAAAGCTGATAATATTACTAGCCCCATCTATCACATGAAGAAACAGGCACAGACAGGCTACACTGCCCAAGAAGAAGGGACCAACAGTCCTCATTCTACTAAAATGCGTAAGGAGATATTTAGCTTAAAAGATTACTTCTTCAGGGATTCCTTCCTACCACATTCCTTCCTACTACATGTCCCAAACAAGACCACATTAAACCGTTGCTGTAAGTTCCTTCAGCACCCTTTATATATTCTTTCTAAACATCACATCTCTTACAATCATTTGTCAGTATTTCCTAATAGACCTCAGACCACAAGAGAAGGAAATCCTGTTTCTTGTTCCCATGTCCATGGCTATACTTTGCACACAACAGGCTATTAAATATTTGTTAAACTACATCACTTTAAAAGTTTCATCCTAAGAAGAGTGACAGGAAAACTAGGAAGAACCACAGACCACAGAGTAGCGTTGATCAAATAGTTTTATACTTAATACATGGTCAGGCCAAAGAGATGGATCTCTTGAGCAGAGTTCTTTATCTCATTGGGTGTCACAAATTTTGAAAGGAAGGATCAAATAGGAAATTATCCCCCCCTAATCACTAGATAAACCAAGTTGTTATTTATTTAAGGATATCTCAACTTCCCCTGCCATACCCTAGCCTAGCATATTTTTGAGAGGTCAGAAGACCAAATTGTGATCCCAAAAGACTTAACAACTCCTGGATAATATATAGTACTGCTGTTATTTCCAACTGTACTAAAGACCACATAATGTATATAACCCACATGAATGTGCAGCATTATTAAAAGTTCAATAAAAACTAAGCTAGAATCAATTTCTACTGAGGTAAGCCAAGTATATCAAGTGAAATAACTGCTCTCATGTGGCTAAAGTTTTTCCATTAGTCTATTATTCCCAGCATCCCTAAGCTAATCTCTTGCCTGGACATGTGATTAAGTTACCAAACAAATACCATTCAAGTTGTCAGGACTAAGAAGTTGGAAATTCATACAGATCCATATTCCTAAAAGTTATCAGAACTCCCAGAGGAGCTTTAGGGCCTATCTGTACTACTAGAAAAAGTACTTCTAAGCCACTATTTTCCTACCTACACTTCTATAATTAAAATTTGTGAGGTTTCTGCTAATCACACTAAAATTTCATCAATTTGCTGGTCTTGCTATAGTTATGTAAAAATTCAAGCTGGATGCCGTGGTATGCACCTGAAATCCCAAGCATCTTGGAAGGCTAAGGCAGAAGGATGGTGAGTTTGAAGCCAGAGAAGCTGTACAATTTAGTGAGACCTGGTCTCAAAATTAAAAATTAAAAAAAAAAAAAAAAAAAAAAGATGATGTGGAGATGCACCTCAGTGGTATAGTACTTGCCTAGCAAGCTGGGGTTCAACTCCCTAGTGATGGAAAAAAAAATTCAAGTAAAATGGTGAGAGAAGGTAGACACAAGATTTCTTGAAGGTATCTTTGAAGTCCTGTCCTGTGGAAAAGTGCTAAATTCATTCATTCTACAAATATTCATCTAGTACTTATTACGTGATAAATAATGAGGACCTAGCCAGGCACAGTGGCCCATGCCTGTAATCCCAGCAACTGAGGAGGCAGAGGTAGGAGGATCACAATTTCAAAGCCAGAGGCAGCCTGCATAACTTAGTGAGATCCTCTCTTAAGATAAAAACAAAAACAAAAATAGTGAGGATATAGCAGTGAACTAAACAAATTAAAAACAAATACTTCCAAGTTCCTGTTCTCAGGGAGCTTTTAATCTAATTGGAGGGAAGAAGACAATTATGAAATAAATAAATATAATGCCGTTGTTAGGTGCCATGCAGCCGAGTCAAACTCATAGCAACCCAATATGCAACATGAGACTCTTTGACACTGTGCCATGTCCAGCACTATGTCAGTGCTTCTCTGCTATTCATAGGGTTGTCAATGGCTGATTGTTTCCGGATTGTTTTGGGAATGGATTGCCAGGTCCTTCTCCCATTTTTGTGGTGCTGGGGATCAAAGCAGGGCCTCAGAGAATAGAGAGCAGCACTCTATCAACCAAGCTAAACCCCAACCCCCAAATAAATATATTAGGTGATTAATCAGAAACAATAATAAAGCAAATTAAGGGGAAATAAGAAGTGACCATGGGGGAAGATAGGAAGGTGCTATTTGGGGGAGGACAGGAAATGCTTCTCTGATGAAGGTGATATTTAAGCAGAATGTAGCTTGTGATGGAATCAGCCATGTAGACATTTTGATGTAAAAGGTTTTTAGGAGGAAAAGCTTTCCAGGTAGACAACAGAAATTGAAAAGACCCTCAGATAAAGCCATCACCTGTGCCCACCACCACCACCACCACCGTGCTGGCAATGAACCCAGGATCTTAGGATTCCAGTTCACCTTGAACTCAAGATCCTCCTGCCTCAGCCTCCCAAATGCTGGAAGTATAGGCATGCACAACTACACCCAGTTTGGATGCATTTTTAATGTGTGTGTTGCTAGGTGTGATACCCAACAAACTGTAACACAGCTGAACAAATTTCTAGAAATACAAAACCTACCAAGACCAAATCATAAGGAAATAGAAAATCTATATAGAACTATAACTGGTAAGGAGATTGAATCAGTAATCAAAAACTTCCCGACAGGGCCTGAGGATGTGGCTTAGGCATAGACCACCACTGGATTTGGTCTGTAACACCAGAAAAAAGAAAGAAGAAAATTTCCTGACAAAGAAAAGTCCTGGACATGCTGATTTCAAGGTGTTTTCTACCAAATTTCAAGAAGAACTAATACCAATTCTCAAATTTTTCCAAAAAAAATTGAAGAGGAAGGAATATTCCATAACATTCTACAATGCTAATATTACTCAATACCAAAACTAGATGGCCTGCAGCTGTAGCCCTGTGGCATCCGATCCTGTCAGATCTCAGAAGCTAAGCAGGGTCGGGCCTGGTTAGTACCTGGATGGGAGACCGCCTGGGAACACCAGAAGCTATAGGCTTGGGAGAAGGACCTGGCAACCCCCTCCCAAAAATCAATCTGCCATTGAAAACCCTATGAACAGCAGAGAAGCACTGACAATAGTGTTTCGCCTGTTGTATGTAGGCTCATTATGAGTCAGATACCGACTCGAGGGCACCTAACAACAACAACAAAACCAGATGAAGACACTAGATGAAAACTACAGTTCACTATCCCTTATGAACCTTGATTCAAAAATGCTCAATAAAATACTAGCAAAATGAACTAAAAGCAGCATATTAAAAAGATTATATACATGACCAAGTAGTATTTATTCCTGGAATGCAAAGATACTCAACTTACAAAAACTGATCAATACAGAATGACAGAAACAACACACAAGATCATGTCAATAGATGCAGAAAAAGTATTCGACAAAATTCAAAAGCCTTTCAGGATAAAAATACTCAACAAATGAGGAACAAAAGGGAAGTATTTCAACATAATAAAAGCCAAATATGAAAAACCCACAGCAAACATCATACTCATAAAGGTCAAAAATGGAAAGACTTTCCTTTAAGATCAAGAGTGTAACGTCACCAGGCAATGCGGCGCACGCCTATAATCCCAGTGGCTCTGGAGGCAGAGGCAGGAGGATCGCAAGTTCGAGACCAGAGGCAGTCTGCGTAACTTAGTGAGACCCTGTCTCAAAAAAGTAAAAAAAATGGGGTGAGGGTGCAGCTCAGTGGTCCAGCACTTGCAGGGCATGCAAGAGCAAGGCCCTGGGTTCAACCCCTAGTACCACACACACACAAAAAAAGTCTATCAAAAGCCAGGCAAGGTCCCACACATCTATAATTCCAGTACCCAGAAGGCTGAGGAAGGAAGATCCTGAGTTCAAGGCCAGCCTGAGCTATATAGTGAGACATTTTAAAACAAACAAACAAACAAAAAATACACATGGTGGCTTAGGTCTGTGAAGCAGAAGGCTCACTGTAAATTTCAGGCTAGCTTAGTATACATAGTGAATTCCAGGCCAGCATGGGATACATAGTGACAGCCTTTCTCAAAACAAAACAAACAAACAAACAAGAGTAGATCAAAGATGTCAACTTTCACCTCTTCTATTTAGCACAGTACTGAAGTTCTAGTCAAAGCAGTTAGGCAAGAAAAAGAAGTAGAAGACATCTAGACTGAAAAGAAAGAAATAAAATTATCTCTGATCTCAGATAACATGATTTTATACTCACACACACACACACAAGCATGCACGCACACACACCAGCATGCACGCACACATCTTTCTTTTTCTTTTCTTTCTTCCCTCACTCCCCTCAAGGTCCAGGGCCTTGCACATGCTAAGCAAGTACTTTACCACTGACCTACATCCCCAGTTGAATATATTTCCTTTTTTTTTTTTCTCAGTATGGTAGGAGGAGGGTTATTTGAGGCCAGGACCCTCCATATGCTAGGCTAGTGTTCTACCACTAAGCTGCATCCCCAGACACTTTTTTACTTGTTATTTTGAGGCAGAGTCTCTCTAAGATCCTCCTGCCTCAGCCTCACCAGTTGCTGAGATTACAAGTATGCACCAGGACATCTCACTATGTTGCCCAGGCTGGTCTTTAATTCTTGAGCTCAAGTGATCCCCCTTTCTCAGCCTCTCTAGCTGGGACTAGAAGCACATGCAGCTAATGATATCATCTTAAAGAACACTAAAAATTCAACCAAAACAGAAAAAAACCTGTTAAAACTAATAAATGAATTCAGTAAAATATCACGATACAAAGTCAACATGCAAAAATCAGTTGCATTTATAATGAAAAATCCAAAAAGGAAATTATAATAGCAATTCCATTTAAATAACACAGGAATAATAAAATACTTAAGAATTAATTTAAACAAGGAGGTAAAAGACTGTAAAATGAGAACTAAAAAACACTGTTGAAGCTGGGCATTGTGGTGCATACCTATAATCCCAGCACTGGAAAGGCTTAGGCAGGAGGATCCCCAAATTAGACACCAGCCTGAGCTACATATGGAATTCTAGGCCAACCTGGGCTAAATGGAGAGTCTTTGTCTCAAAAATAAACACAAACAAAAAACGACTGCTGAAAGCAATTAAAGACATAAATAATTGGAAGAATATTCCATGTTTATGAACTGTAAGACAATATTGTGACAGTGTCAATAATACCCAAATGACCTTAAATTCAACATAATCCCTATTATAATCCCAATGATGTGTTTTGCAGAAATTTAAAAAAAAAATCCATCCTAAAATTCATATGGAATTTTAAGCGACTTCAAATTGCCAAAATAGTCTTGAAAAAGAGGAACACAATTGAAGACTCACAATTCTTGATTTCAAAACTTACTACAAAACTAAACTGTGTGGTACGGCCATAGAGTCAGACATAGACCAATGGAATAGAGAGCCCAGAAATAAACCCTTTTATATATGGGCAAATGATTTTTGACAAGTGTGCCAAAACCATTCAATAGAGAAAGGACAGTCTTTTCAACAAATGATGCTGGGAATACTGGATGAAAAGAATGAAAGTGGACCCTTACCTAATACCATATACAAAAATTAACTCAAAATGGATCAGAGACTTAAATCTAATTCTAAAACTATAAAACTCTTAGGGAAAACAGGGCAAATGCTTTACAACGTTGGGTTTAGCAGTTTCTTGGATATGATATCAAAGGCATAGGCAACAACAACAAAAATAGACAAACTGGACTTTATAAAAATTGTTAAATTTTGTATATCAAAAAACAGATCAACATAGTGTAAAGACAATCCACAGAATGAGATAAAAAAAATTGTGCAAATCTGAAAAGAGATAATAATCACAATATATAGAGAACTCTTTGAGGCTGTGGGTATAGCTCAGTGGAAGAGTACTTGTCTAACATGTGCGAGGCCCTGGATTCAACCTCCAGCACTGCCAAGGAGAGAGACAGACAGACAGACAGAGAGAAAGAGAGAGAGAGACAGAGAGAGAGAGAGAAAGAGAAGGAGGAGAAGGAAGGGGAGGAATGGGAGGGAAAGGAAGAGGGAGAAGAAGGAAGGAAGGAAGGGAAAGAAAGAAAAGAAAAGAAAAGAAAAGAAAAGAAAACTTAAAACTCAACGATAAAAACAGCAATAAAATCCAATTTTAAAATGGACAAGGGCTAGGGAGTATGGGGGTATAGCTAATGGGTAGAGGGCTTGCCTAGCATACATGAGGCCCTGGCAGGGGGGGTGGGGAACCTATAATGAAATACTACCTCACACCTGTTGAGATGGCTACTGTAAAGAAAAATAATAACAAGTGGTGGTAAGAATGTAAAATGGTGCAATCATTTTGGAAAATAGTATGTGGAAAATAGTATGTTAGTTCCTCAAAAGAGTTAACAATAGAATTAACGTATGATTTAACATTCCCACTTCTGGGTAAATATCCAAAAGAATTGAAAATGAGGTCTCAATGAAGTATTTACACACTCATATTCCTAACAGTTTTATTCACAATAGCCAAAATGTAGAAGTAATCCAGGTGTCCATTGACAGATAAATGGCTACACAAAACGTTCTACACACATATAATGGAATATTGTACAGCCTTCAAAAACAAAGGAAATTCTGATATATATTAGAACATTGATGAAACTTAAAAGGAATTACACTAAGCAAAATAAGGCAGTCAACAAAAAGATAAATACTATACTATGATTCCATTTACATGAGGTACTTAGAGTAGTCAAAATCAGAGACGAACAGAATGGTGGTTGTCAGGGGTTGGGGAAAGGGAAATGGGGAATTATTGTACAGTGGGTATCAAGCTTCAGGTTTCAAGATGAAAAGAGTTAGAGGGATGGTGGTGATACTTGCACAATATTATGAATGCATTTAAATACCACCGAACAGTACACTTAAAAATGGTTAGGATAAACTGGGCATGGTGGCACACACTTATAATCCTAGCATTCTGGAGGCTGAGACAGGAGGATCACAAGTTTGAGCCAGCCTGCACTACATAGCTAGACTTCTGTCTCAAAAAAACAAAACAAAAACAAAAATGGTTAAGATGGTGTGGAGCGTGGTGGCACACGCCTGCAATCCCAACACTCCAGAGGTGTAGGCAAAAGGACTGCATGGGTTACATAGTAAGAATCAAAAAAAAAAAAAAAAAAAGAGAGAGAGAGAGAGAGAGAGAGATTAAGATGGTAGATTCTATATGTATGTGTATTTGGAGCATAATTTTTAAAAAGTAAGGAAAAAATGAGAGGAGGGAGTCCCTGGAAGGGGGATCAGAAAGATAGCCAGTAGCTTGATGATGTACGAAGTATATCATTGTTGAAGTACAAATTTCAACAAATATGTGACAAGGAGCACATGTGGCCTGTGAAGTCTAAGGTATTTAAATAAAATAAGTATTTCTTTAAGTCCTTTACGGGAAAGGTCTGCTAACCCCTGAGAGCCTCAGACGTTGCTTATTTATTAAAAGTTAATGATAGACTTGCACCAAGAAGATTTTGATAAATCTAACCAGAAAAGAAAAAGGGAAAAAAAACTGTACCAAAATTATGGCACATATTAGACAACACCTAAGCACTTCTCATTGGTGATAATGTAAAAGAAATCTCTTCTAAGGCAAGACTTGAAATGTATTACAATAAACACTAAGTTCAAGATAAAGGAAGAGGGAATGGGAGGGGTACACAGGAGGCTCCAGCTGTGTTCATTTTGTTTCTTAAATTGGGTGATGGACTAACAAATGTCTGTTACAGTGTTCTTTATAACTTTCTTATACGTCTGAAAAACTTTCTTGTAAGTCTGAAATATTTTGTAAATAATTCAAAAAGAAATCAAAGAAAATAAAAGGACATAGAAAAGATATTGCCTAGCTTTATTAAACAAACAAAATAATTTAAAAGTTTGTATTTGTTATATATGTTGATTAAAAAGAAATCTCCAGAATAAGTAACAATTAACAAAAGCCCCAGAGTGCAACTGGTGTCAATGGCTAGATGTAAGGTTACTATCTAATTTCCTCTCTGGTACCTAGTTTAAAAACTTAGTCATTACTTTTGATATCTACACTCCAAGGCACCAAAGCTTATTAGTAAATAGTAACCTAAGAAAGTGTGTTGATACAGGTTTTTAAAAATAACCTTTTAGTTTTAGAATGCTCTTGGATTTACAGAAAAGTTGCAACAGCAACTCTTAAGAGCAACTTAAACAGACACCCAAAAAACACACATACCAACAAACTATGGAGAACCTCTAAAAAGTTGAATAAATCAATCAGTAAATAAGCAACAGTTTCAACAAATATGTTCTTCCTCTTCTAGCTCATTTTAAAATTGAGAAGTAAGGGGCATGGTATTATGCAGCAATCCCAGTTACTCAAGAGGCTGGGGCAGTAAGCTCTCTTGATCCCAAGAGTTGAGGACCAACCTGGGTAATATAGTAAGACCCTATCTCTTTAAAGAAAAAAAAATTGTGAGAAGTTATTTGGAAACCAGTCAGAGGAGAGATGAACAACCCCACATTCCCTCTCACCCCCCCAAATTCTGCCTTTTGGGTCTATGAACAAAGGCAGATGAAAGAGAAGTCAAGTTGCCACACAGATACCCACACCAAGTTGTCTTGATCTTCATAAATTCACTTTATAACTTAACTTTCAATGTTTAAGTTCGGTAATGTTTACTTACTTAGTAGAGAAGAATAAGATACTGCATCTGGAATAGTTAAAAAGAACTAGCAATGGATTATTAATTTTTTCAAGATGATGTAGATAAGGGTAACCCCAAGGTAAGTGCTAAAGCCATCTGCAAAGTAGGGATGCAGCCTTATTTCCAAACTGACAAACTGCATAAAGCAATATATAAAAATGCCATCTAAATCTTTCTCACTGCACGTCGTGCTGTGGGGTGTTGCGTGTTGCTATGATGCTGAAAGCTATGCCACCGATATTTCAGATAACAGGAGGGCCACCCAGGGTGGGCAAGTTTCAGTTGAGCTTCTAGACTAAGTCAGAATAGTGGACCTGGCAGCCCACTCCCGAAACAACTATTGAAAAACCCTATGAATAGCAGAGAAGCACTGTCAAATATAGTGCCGGGAAATGAGCCCCCAAGACTGGCAGGCATTCAAGAAACGACTGGGGAAGAATTGCCTCCTCAAAGTGAAGCCCCTGGGACCTCCTTTTGCTGATGTGGCACGACTCAAAATAAGAAGAAACATAGTGACTAAAACATTGGGCTCCAACATAAAAAGACTGTGTGCATGGCACAGTATTGGGTAGTGCTTCGTTCTGTTGTATGGTAGGGTCGCTATGCGGCGGATCAACTCGACGGTACCCAACACCAAATCTTTGTCAACGTTAAAAAACTAAGGAACGCACTTTAAAGACTGATGATCAAGTTCTCCTTGTGAATAGCAATTTAACTATAACCTCTAATATAAACATTCCTCTCTCTCCTCAAAAACAGACCCTAATTTACATCTCACAGCAATCTGGTATTATTTTATCTAATTTTATCTAATAACAGAACACAACTAAGAAACAGGTTTGATCCCGTCAGGAAATGCAAACAAATCCCTCTTCCCGGAACAGCGAAGAACGGAGCTGGGCAGCCAGGCCCCGGAGCTCCCAATCCTGACAGCCTCTTCCTACCTGCATCTCACCACCACCTGGATGTTCTTCCCCTTCTCTTGTTTCTTCTTCGCAGAAGAATTTGGCTGAGACGCCATGACTGTCCCCGCCAAAAAGCCTGGCTGCGGATTCGGGCGCTGTGGGTGCCTGGGTGCCCGCCTCCTCCTGCGGGTACTGGTGCGGCCAGTATCGAAGCACGCAGCCCCGTGTCCCGGCTCTCCACCCAGGACTCTGGCCGTGGCGACTGCCCCGCAACAGACGGAGCCACCGACTCTCCAATCTCGTCTCAGCCCAGAAACCGAGCAACGACTCGGCGCCTCAATTTGAAAAAGGAGCCGAATTGCCCGGCCAATGGCAGCGCGAACGCGCAAGGCATCATGGGATGCCGTGTCGTCACCGGAGCTCCGCCCTTAGGGAGTGACACGCGGGAAAGTAAAAAGTCAGTGCTACAGACTGCGCTTGCAGGAAACTGATGGCACGGAGGGTGGTGGCCACTGGTTTACGTACAGTCGGCAGGTTTCTGGAGGAGCTTGCACAAACACCCCGCCCCGGCCTACAAATCCCAGCGTGCGGCGCTCTGGGTCCTGCCAGCACTCGGTGACCTTCGTCTTTTTTGTAGGCGCACTGTGAACGTCCTGACAGTGCTGGGGTCTACTCTGCCACTTAAGGTATGGGTTGTGTGCCCAGGAAATAGTGAATTAATGCCCTACGCCGGTTCCTGGACGTGCGCTTCTCGGCTACACTTAACCCGTGGGAACTTAGGGCCTGGGGATGTAGCTCATTGCTACAGTACTGGCCTGGCATGCATGAGACCAGGCTCCAATGCTTAGCTCCGCGCAGGGGAGAAAAAAATGTCGTTACCTTGTTAAGTAACAGAGAAGTTTATTGAAAAGCTTTCTTGTGTCTTCCCCATCCCCGTGTTCCAACATTTAAAAACGTCTACATCTGCCGGGCGTTGTGGCTCTCTCCTGTAGTCCCAGAAACTCCAGAGGCTAAAAATGGTAGGGGTGGGACCTAGGTCGGTGGTAGAGCTCTTGCCTGAGTGAAGCCCTAGGTTCAGCCCGTTAATACTGCCAGAAAACAAAACAAAAAACCCACCTATATCTACAGCTCAGACCGCTGTCTACGGATAGACCTTAAGTGGATCACTGGCATCTCAAAATGGACGTATCCAAAACGGAGCTCTTTGCCCCTTACCTCCACCCTAATCTTTCTCATCTAGATACTTGGTACTAACCAGAACCTTTGGCTTTTGCACGTCTGTTCATCTCCTCTCGCTACCCTAGTCTAAGGCTTCTCCGGCACCTCCAGCCTTCCCCATTTTTTAAACCTTTTTGAGACAAGGTCTTGCTATGTTATGCAGGCTGCCTCTGACTCGTGATCCTCCTCCCTCAGCCTCCTGAGTCACCGAGATTATAGGCCTGTGCCATGGCACCCAGCTAGTGGAAGGCTTTTATCTCTTCTTCCCCAAATGACTGTCATCTTTCTTAACAAGTTTTCCTACGCCCCCTGCTGCATTCATTCAGAAAGGGAAGTATCTTTTAATAAGCAAAATCAGATTATACCTTTCATCAGCTCTTTAATTTTACACTGGCTTCTCATTTTACTTGGAATTTAATCCAGACTCTTTACCATGCCCTTTAAGGCCTTCATGATCTGGCCTTTGCCTTTACCATCAACTCTAGTGACTTTATCTCACTACTGTGCTGCAGAGCTTCTAAGTTTTTCCTCCATGGTCAGATCTTTGTACTTTTTGTACCATCTGTCTGGAACTCTCTTCCTTTGGCTCTTTGCATGGTTTACCTATTCTCATCTTCCAGATCTCCACTCATCTTGTTACCAGTCAGCTGACTGGGATCCTTTTGCTCTACATGGATAGAAGTCATAGGCAGGCAAGGAGAAGCTCTTCAAGTGCTGATCATTATCAGCATATGTATCCCTGAGCGTTTAATGGCAGGCAGCAAGAAGTGACAGCAGACAGGTGAGAATGGCAGCAGCAAGTGGGCCTTTTAGGGTTACAGTTCTTAGGTAGGTCAAAGAAGTAGAGGTTTCCCGGCCCCTTAAGTGTTAGTGCTCCTATGTAAGCCCATCAGGTCAGGACTCCTAAACCCATAAGTGCTACAGCTCTTGTATAGGCCAAGGAGATTGGGATTCCTCAGCCCTAGAGAGGAGCCAGCATTGCAGCTTCCAGGTAGGACAAGGTATTAGGATTCCTTAGTCCTAGACAGAAGCCAGTATTAGAGCTCCTGGGCCTAGGGTGGTTGAAACCTTTGGTCCTAAAGACTCAATAGCTCTTGGATCCAGGCGCCTGTAATCCCAGCCGCTCAGGAGGCGGAGGCAGGACGATCGCAAGTTCGAGACCAGAGGCAGTCTGCGTAATTTAGCAAGACCCTGTCTCAAAAACTGAAAAAATGGGTTGGGGGGCACAGCTCAGTGGTCCAGCACTTGCAAAGCATTCAGGTGCAAGGCCCTGGGTTCAACTCCCAGTAGCAAAAAACAAAAAACAAAAAAACCAAGACTCAATAGCTCTTTGGAACTCTTTTTTTTTTTTTATTAGAAATTTTTAATGTACATCATAATGTGATTCATTTTGACATGCTTTTCGTTGTGACAATTTTCATATATGCAATTTGATAAACATTATTCATATAAGTTACCCCTTACCCTCCTCTATGTTTCCCCCCTCCCCCCTTCCCATCTAAGTTTCCCATCCAAGTCTTCTCTATCTTTTACTATATAGTATTTTTCTATATGTCCTTGGGTTCCATTTCTGTTTAAGATAGAAACTTTTCCTGTAGTGGTCTTTGTTTCTATCTTGTTAGAACAATTACATTTGATTTTTAGTCCATTTGTATTGACTTCATTCTTATCTTCCCTCCCC